>CM062809.1:97374559-97524559 GCA_031772625.1 Pinus tabuliformis
TTTGTTCGCTATTTAATGATTTTAACGAGTCTAACGACAAGAAAACTCGGTCCTTTTCATTTTAGAGAGTCTGAAAAGGTACATAAAGTTAACTCCAAAAGTCATTTTTCGTCATCTAATCCCTTAAGTCCGAAAAAGTATAAAACAATACAGAAGGGATGAGTTTTCGATAGTTTTTTAACGAGCCGAACAAAACAAGCGCTCGATCTTTTTGTGCAATAATCCCTCAGGTCCAAAAAGATTAAAATCTAGAGGAGGGATAGCTCTTCCTGTCCCTTTAACGAGCTGGAAGGCCAAGACTCGGCAATCTTTTCATATTTTACGAGTCAGTTGAAAAGAGCTTAAAGAAGACTCGTCTTTTGAGGAACGAGTGATAAACAGGGTTAGCAGCTGATTCCAGGTACAGGTTGGAATTTTCCAATCACGGCAGTGTCACAAGGATGGCTAGGTGAAATCACTCTTCGTAGCTGTTCCTCAAAATGGGTAAACAATCATATGGAGGTGAACGATCGGCCAATGGAAAAGTGGAGGTGACGGTGCAAACACGACCAAGGCTTTAATGGCTGATGATATTACATTCACAGTGGTTATTTACCGGGATAGTTCATTTTTTAACGAGCTTAAACGTGGGTGGAAACATTTGCTCGATCTTATGTTTATTTTTTAACGAGCATGAACTATGTGCTAAAACTGCTCGGATCTTGTGTTTATTTTTTAACGAGCATGAACTGTGTGCTAAAATTGCTCGAATACCCAGTCATATGATAAGAATGTCTCATGTAAGATTCCATTTTTTATGGAGCTTGCGCCTTACCAAAGCTATGCCCCGCATCCTTTCTTTATGCAAGTTAGGAAACGGCTACCCAAAAAACAGATAAATAACCGCTCTTTGCTTGCACTCCAAAAGGTTTGCATGCCCCCAGGTATAAAGTATGATTTTCAAGGTTACCCCTCAATTTACAGATAAAACATTTGTTTTACCGGGAGAGGCCTACCTCTTTCAGGCTACCCAAATATTGTCTGTTATTCTTTCAACAAAACACTTCTTCGGCGGTGTCTACCGAGATAAACAAAGGTGAGTGACGAGACCCGCCCTCTCACATAGCTTTGACAAGAGAACTTATTCCAGAACAACCCCTCTTCCAACCACGGATGGGGTACGGACTAGTCATATTCTCTCGCGGAAACCTACCCTATACCCAAAGTTTTCCGGCCGAAGCAGACCAGGACGCATGCCCCTTGGGTTCCGTCATATCCTCTCGGATTACTCGCGCTCATCAGGAGGACGGACCGTGGGTTGAGACATTTCTTGAGTGAATAGACCATTTAGGGATGGTAAATGACTATTTGCAATGCGTGATCCGGGAAAAAAAGTTGGTCTACGAGCTTGACCACTCTTCCTTCATGCAGAAAACACATTACTCTAAAGAGTGAGGAGACTATAGCTCCCATGCAATATATATAGTCTCGTCCAAGGAGTAGGTTATAATCCAAGGGTCCTTGAACGACCATCACGTTCATTTGAACGGTCTTCCTTTCAATGTTATGGGCACATTGGGGAGGATCCCTAAAGGTTGACTGGTTCCTTTATCAAAGCCTGATAGATTTCTCATTTCAGGCAAAAGCGTTGGCGAACCGAGCGCTTTCCAAGCAATAGAGGAAAGGATACTCACAGATGCCCCCTCATCAATGATAGTTCCAGCCATTACCATTTTGTATATTTGAACGATAATTCTGAATGGTATGCTTGCTGGCAACCGGGGTCTGCCTAGTTGGTTCCAGTCAAAGGACACAACCAGGTTGCTTGGTGGTGGGACCGAATAGACGGCTGGATATCGCTCTGATGAACTTCCCTCCTGCGATAAAGGAATGGGGGCATTGCCCCTTGTTCATCAGAGTCAGTGTTGATGAAGAGAATTTGGACGGTGTCGTCTTTATTCTCCTCTGTGATGGTATCATTCGAAGCTAGAGCCTCTGAAGGCAAAATCGGGTCAACTGCCATCTCAACCTTTTGAATTTCGTCAAGCATGGATTAGACGGTTCATCTTCAATGATAGGTGCTTCGGCTGACCACCTGGGCGGGCCAGCCGGGTTTTCGACTAGTGAAGGACTCGGCAGGAGTTTTTGATATCCAGGAGGAAGTTGCGCTCGTAAAATCGGGCGATCTTCCAGAACTCTTTTAGCCTCATCTAAGAAGGACAACGGTGGATGGCATGGTCGCCTTCACACAGTTTGCAGGGAAATCTAGTTTTCCCTCTATGTCCTGGGACTTCACTTTCACTAGTCGACGGTGAGCTGTCAACATGGCTATCAGAGGTTGACGCTACCGAATTGTGCAAACGGGGAGACCAGTCCCCTAGTATCCTAGGGATGCAGGGACAATCTCTGTGGAAGTGGTCTCCATTGCATATGACACATGGCGATTTAGGCCTGGTCAGTGCTGTGTGTGGATTTTTGTCAGACGACACTTGTTTGCCCCCAGTCGCTTTTGGCTCCTTCTTCTTCTTCTCTTTCTTCTTCTTTTCCTTCTTCTCCTTAGGAACTTGGTTTTTTGTTTAACCAGTTCCGTCAAGCGAAGAAGAAGGAGGAGAGGAAGAGTTAGATGAGGTAGAAGGCTGGTTGGCAACTCTGGTCTGGTCTAACTGTTGACTCGACTGTTCAGGAATGGTGGTGTTCTGAACGACATTGGTTGAAAAGAGCCAGACTGGCAGGCCAATTGTCAGTCCTGGAAGCGACAATGTGGCCATGTGGGGCGCACCAACATCTCCCCAAGAGGAGAAAGGACTAGGATTTCCACCAAGGGGAATTCCTTGGTTGGTGTGCTCCATTTTTTCAACCTAAAGATCAACGCAGGAATAAGGGTGATTGTTCCGTTTAAAATAAATTTTAACGACACTTTAGACACAACTTGCTTTTTCAGTTTTAAAGAGTCGAGAAAAAGCTAAAGATGACTCTAGTCTCCTTCGATGTTTTAACGAGCCCGAAGTGACAAATGCTCGGATGGACTTTTTCTGTTATAGAGTCTGAAAAAGGCCAAAAGGAACTACTCTGGAGTTCTAGGCAGAGGGTGTGCCAAACTTCTCGCAAAACCACAGAATACTTTTTAGGGTACGGGCGGTCGATCTTCCTGAATGTGTGTTCAGTGCATTGCGATCACTAGGGCGCCGACACGGCTTCCTAGGATAAATGTTTTATGCCTATAAGGGTCTCCCAATATATACGTGACGGTACATGGGAGCACAATCCGTACTGGTGCTATCGTCCCTCAGGAGGAATCACCCACCATCCACGAGATCGATAGTCACCAGGCTTAACGACGCCGGAACACGTCTCTAGCCTAGACCTCTATGTTGTGCGTTATGTTGCAAAGCGTTGTTAAGTTCATTCAATTTATTTTAGGTTGATCTTTTTAGAAGTTTGCCTTTCAAGGTTCACCACGAGATGTATGATACAATTCCTAAATGCAGTCTAAAGATGATAAGAAAGCTTTATATCTTTTCAACTTTGAAAATCCTAGCTACTAAGGGAAAAGAAAGACACCATCTTTTCTCAAAGAGCAATCAGCACACTCTAATGCACTTTTCCTAAATCCAACATGCAAACTATCAAGATGCAAATGCACAATGCAGGTGTTTGTTTTCCACTTTCTTAGTATTGATGCCTACAAAGAAAGCTTTTTGTACAACTTTGAATTTGCTTTTAAATGACCAATACAAACAAGTTACTTTTTCGAAATCAGAGAGGGTAGAAGAGATTACAACACTTAACGATTTTCGAAATGAATACTTGTTTTGACACTTAAAAGAGACAAACTCAAACCAATAAGCAAAAGTAAATGTATAATCAATCTGCAAACAACCAATGAACTCTCTTCTAAGATCACAATCAACAGATCTGAATCAAGGGCTACAGGATGACTATTTCACTCATGCAAAGGAAAACTGTAAATGACGCCACAAACACATAAAAACACTCATAGTCTTTTTGTACAAAAGGAGGCGGAATTTAAGTAGAGAAGAGGAGTTATCAGACTGGTACCTATGATGGTTACAGGCTGCAAAAATCAGAGATCAAAACAATGCAAAACAGAGCAGAGAACCCCAGTTGCACAAGGGCAAACTGGTTCAGCACAACCTCAACACAGGGGTTTTGACATTCAGCGCAGGTAGCCTTCACGGGACCTACGTTGAAATGCAGAATCCCTTCACTGGGTCTGCGCTGAAGGAGAAACTCTCGTTTCTCACAGGTTCTGGGTCACAGATTGCTATTTAATTCACTGTTTTAGGCCAAATAAAAGCAACAAGCAAGGTGTAATAAAAAAGATGCTTTGAGGGGGTACTAAGATCTATCACAAAGGATCATCAAATCATTTGTGAGTCCATTGTTCAGATCATAGATAAGTCCAGTGATTGGATCAAAGCAGCAACTTTCTACTTTGCATCCGGGAAAAGCAGATGCAGTTCGATTGTTGCTGTCGAATCTATGAAACAAACAATGATAGAAACACAAATAAAATGAATAAACAAATCTCCCCAGCGGAGTCGCCAATTTGTTGTGGGGAAAAATGCCTATGCAGGACGATCCTATCCACCTAAGGTGTGACAGTGCCTTAGAAACAAACAGAGACAGCTATTCTAGTTTCTTCCTTTATGAAATGTGAAAGAAGAGAGATCAATAGACTTACCGGTGTCTTCCGTTTGTCCCTCGATCCGGTCTCTCTTCTCTTTGGGAGTTCACAGCTACTTGCCTTCTCACTCGCCCAGCTTCAACAGGTTCATGCAAGATCACAAGAGAACATCTACTTGCCTTCTTGCTTGTCCAACTTCAACGGGTTCCTGTAAGATCACAAGAGAACAGCTACTTGCGACAAGAGAAGAACACTACACAAAGACAGATATTCACATTCATAACTAGTTTAGGATTAGAAATAAACTAAACATACTAATGCATTCATACATCAAAAATACATCAGCATATAGGAGAAACCAAGATAGCTTTATTGATGAATAACAAGGTTCAGGAAGAGATACAACCCAAAGGGCTCCAATCCAGCATCTCCTTCCCAGCAAATGGAATTCCTATCTTCATCCCCTTTCAAAGCATTAAGCACCCAATGATTCCAATCTCAAACCAACAACAATTCTTTGCAATAACAAAATTCCAGCCCCTAGATCTCATGGAGGAGAGATCCATATATAGATGTTTGGAGAGAGGATGAGTCAGCTTGAGATCTGACTAGTGTCCTCTCCCTCTGTCAGTTCTTGAGTCCACTTGGAGGTTCTTGCTTCCA
Source organism: Pinus tabuliformis (assembly GCA_031772625.1). Taxonomy (NCBI): domain Eukaryota; kingdom Viridiplantae; phylum Streptophyta; class Pinopsida; order Pinales; family Pinaceae; genus Pinus; species Pinus tabuliformis. The sequence continues at coordinate 97,379,850 of CM062809.1, forward strand.
CTTGGAGATTTGGAACCTCTTACTCATCACCAGTCGAATTCCCTGAGGCAAGTGTCATTTTGGAAGCTTCCTGGGTTTTGACACCTTGAGAAATGAGCCTGCCACATGTCCATTCTCGTTCAGCGCAGGTAGCCAGTGTTCCCTTTGACATTCAACGCAGGCAGCCAGTGTTGGCTTTTACATTCAGCGCAAACAGCTAGTGTAGCCACTGAAATGATCCTGAATTGACTTGTTTTTGAGCAGTTTCTGGCGGAGAACTTCTGTGAATTGCTGTGGTTTGTTAGCCTTGTTCCTCTAGGGGTAGGAACAACATGTTTAGGGACTTTGGATCCCTTATATTATGGACATTTCATGCTCAATGCTGTAAGGCACAAAAATGTCTATAACACCCGCTTTTCATGTCTCGAACTGCATTTCTGGCGCTTTTTGTGTTTTGCTTTATATGAATGTAGTCTGCTGGATTTTAGTGAGCACTTGTTGTCGTTTTGATACATACTAGCTTGTACTAGCATTGTTTCAGTTTTCATTTTCATCTCAATGCTATCGTATGCATGACATTGTTTTTGCATGGACGGTCTCCGTTGCGGTAACTCGTTTCACACACATGCATGCTTTCCCATTTTCCAAATCCTACACTTGCTGTTTGCATGAATGATCATTCACTCTCGTTTGTATTCATCTCACCATGCATTCATACTTCTCATGTTTTCAGTCATCCGTCAGTCAGACTAGGTTGCCTTGGCCCAAACCATGCCTTGCCCAGATAGCATTGCGTATTTTTGGAAGCGAAGGCTCTACCTTCACTCCAGAAATTGCGTGAGTCTTGCCAGGCATTGACCTCTAGGATTGCATTGTGCAATTCTTGGTGGTAGTGTCCCGCTGGCCCTAGCAACTTCGTAATGCAATTTGTTGGTTACATGTCACTGTTGAATGAAATTGCGCATTGTGGAGTTTCAATCCTCAGTAGGCCAGGATCGATTGTGCATTGCATAGTTCTAGTAGTCAATCAGCCTTTTGATAGCCCAGACCGTGCCTTGCACAATTTTGATAGTCAGTCTCCCGACCTCCTAGAAGAAATTGCGCAACCTTCATGATCAGTCACACAGGTATGTTGCACGTTAGTTCTCAGGTTTGTTTTAATTTTCGACTGACAATTTGCTTTCCATGAGTGTTTCCATGTCCATAGGTATCGCAGGTGTTCATCTGCCTCTCAGTAGCACAAGTACAATGGCCTTCAGGAGAGAAGAGTCAAAGGACACATTGAGAGCACAACGTGGGTTGCAGCCAAGCAAGTTTCTATGAGCTTTCCTACCAATGAAGAAATCAAGTTGTTCGTAGACAAGGACATCAAGATAAGATGGCAACAACATCACAACAATCAACATCATAGGGAGCAACACCATTAGCAGTAGCAGAAGGCATCACACTTGAATACGACGAATGCAAGAGGAAGGTTGTTGACAACACAGAGGCGGGACAAAGTTGCAAGTTTGAGAAAATCCACTTGTGATGAAAGCAACTTTGGAGATTGAGGCTATGAGGTGATAGCATGACAAGATGATCGCGTGAGAGTAGAGAATGAAGAAGAGAAGGAGTTGCATATGGTGAAGCAACAACTCAAGGAAGAACATGAGCTGCATAGACAAGAAAATGAAGTGCAGCAGAAACATGTATAACAGTGGGCACAACATGCACTCATGAATGAAACTGCTCCCGTACAAGTTATAGACCCATCCTAGCAGCTGGAACGGAGCAGACATGGTGAGTAGTGTTTTGGATCGCATGCAAGGGAATCTAGCAACATGCATATACTATGTGCACACATGCGATCCCACCCATTTGGCACACTCACCGAGGCAAAGACAAGAAGCAAGCCCGACTAGAGCTGAACATGCAGTTGACAGTTGATGTGCATGACCACCAGCACACACTAGTAAATCAACATGGACACTATGCATCAATGTGTTGCCGTTTTGGCCACACCCAAGAAGACCATGCACATGTTAGCAAACGAGTTGGATGGAGGAGCCACACCAATGCACCAGGATGCAATGGAGGTAAGAGTTTGCTTCAGCAAGATGTCACCATGGAGCGCGTGCACACCATCACAGACGACCAAGCTTGGCATCAACTCACCACCTTCACCATCATAAGCATGTCAAAGAGTTGGTCTCATCACAATGGACCGAGTGTCAGTGATGTCTTGCATGGCTTTCTCAGGCTATTTTGTTTCACATGGGCACATGTGCATTGTAATGTAATGTATTGTCAAGTGGAAGTTCAAATGTTGATAGTTGGATGTAACAGTCATAGAGTAAATGAAGAGTCATGTGGGTAGATGAGCTGTCACAAAGGGGAATGTTAAGGTTCACCCCACCCTTTTCTATAAATAGAACCTCATAACTCATTGTAAAGGCTTTTGGTTAGACAAGCTTCCAATAAGACTATCTTGGATAGAGCTTGGATAGTATTGTAACGAGCCTTTGCTTCTCCACTATGTAGAGCTAGTATATCTCTCTGGAGGAGCAGGCGGTTGTGTCTGTAATGTTCCGTTGTCGGAACTAGTGGTTAGAAATGGATGTATTGTATGAATGTAACTTACACTTATTAATATAACAGAGAAAACATGTTTCATGCATATGTTGTATTGTATTCTATGCTATCTGGTTTACTCTAAACGATATATGTATTTGTTTGCTTACGCATGCATGTATGGACTTTTCTGTGTATGTATGTATGAATATTTCTTAAACGTGTTGTTGGTTTGACCATCACTTTGGATTTCTAGCTAACTTTCCTTCCATGTTGTGATGCATCTTTGATCATGTGTTCCCTTCTTAACTCCGTGCTATCACAGGTTTCCAAAGGGTGCACTCATCTCAACCCCGTGTTTTTGAACCTCTCATACACGATCCTTAGCTTGTTGCAACTGTCACACCCTTGCTACCAACATAGACATCTTACTTGCCTCTATGAAAAATCATGTCAAGGCATTACCATACGACCCACTGCTGGGACTCCTACACCAAACGGTCTGAGGTCTAACTGGGACTTCTTACCCAAGAGATCCCCTTACATGTTGGTGGGTCCAACACCGTCAACATAACCATATATGATACATGTTACATAATTTGATACAATTTAATCTATTTATTATTAATCCAGACCATGTTTCAATAGCCACACCAAATATCAAATGAGTTTCAATGCCATGCTTCATAAATAATTTTTTAATAAATTACAACTGCAAACATGTTTCAATTTTTTTTTAATAAATTAAAGAGAGGAAAAACTTACGAAACTGAAAAATGATTGGAAATTTTTTCATATTGTCCATTGGACCATGATTTAGATGAAGAATATTTGCTTGGTTAGAAATATCAACCATTCATTTTATTGAAAATATAAATTCCTCAAGCTTAATTCCAATATAGATTATGCCTATGGCATAATTATGTAAAAATAATGCCACGACTCTAAGGAGATAGTTGTTACCGGAAAAAGTGTCTATTCAGAACGACCCTATCCCACTAAGGTGTGACAGTGACCTTAGAAACAAACAGAGAAAACTACTTTTGTATTCTTCTTTATGAACTATAAACGAAGAGGAATAGGATGAACCAACCTGTGTCTTGCGCTAGTTCTTTGATCCAATCTCCCTCCTCTTTGACAGCTTCCAGCTACCTGCTCCCTTACTTGCCCAGCTTCACCAAGTACCTACAAGATCACAAAATAAGGAAACTATACAAAGACATGGGTTTATATTCATAAAAAGCTTAGGATCAGATTTAAGCTAAACATACAAATGTAACAAACACCAATGATACACAAGCATGTAGGAGAAACTCAAATAGTTTTATTGATATAACAAGAAGATCCAGGAGGAGTTACAACCGATGATTCCTGATCCAGCATCAACCTCCCAGCAAAGAAGCCCCTCTTCACCTCCAACAAAGCATAAATCACCCAATACTCTGATATCTATCTCAAAACCAACAACAATTCTTTGCAATGTACAAAATTGCAGCCTCTGGATCTCTGGGATGAGGGATCCATATATAGATGTATGCAAGGAGTATGAGTCAGCTTATGATTTGATTAGTGTATTCTCTCTGTCAGTTCTTGCTTCCACTTGGAGACTGAGAGCCTCTTACTCATCCTTGGTCGAACTCAGTGAGGCAAGTGTCATTGGAGAAGATTCTGGAAGCTTCCATTGTCTTTCCACCTCGCGGAATGGCACTGCCATTTGTCATTTCCCGCTCAACGCACCCTGATAGTGCATTTAGGTGCATTGTAACGCACCTAGCTAGTGTATTTGGGTGCTATGCAATGCAACTAGCCAGTGGAGCAGCTGAAATGATCCTGATTTGACTAATTCTGAGCATTTTCTAGTGGAGAACTTCTGGGAGAAACCGTAATTTGTTGACCTTGTTCCTTTAGGGGTCGGAACAACACTTTTAGGGACTTAGGATCCCTTGGTTTATGGACATTTCATGCTTAGAGCTGTAAGGCACAAAAATTTCTATAACAGTTGCCCCCTAAAGTATGAGGCCGTTTATCGGGTGAAATGCTTTATTAGGAGGATCCGAAGTTCTTTCAATGCTGGGAGGAGACCTGTAATAAGATACAATACAGTACATTATCTTCATACTATTTTCATGATCTAGATGAGGCGGGCATTCCCATGCTCAGCTTTATAAATTCATTTTCATGTACATAGGACAGACAATCGTCTGATGGTAGACTGATGATTCTGATAGAGCCATCATCCTTTTGGTAGGATGATTATCTGTGCTGCAATGCTGTACATTTCAATGTCTTTATTTTCCTGAATATATATCGCAGCCCGGATGGATGAAACTAGATCCGGGTTCTTCAATCTCGTCCGATCTTCACTCGAATTACAAGTCGATCCATGTGAGAAATGTTCTGAAGTTGAACATGGAGAGACATCGCTTGATTACCAGTCAATGATGTAAACTGTTAACAAGCGCGAGAGGAATCACCGATAATGATAATGACCCTCAAGGTATTGCAGTACAATTCACGTGGTGTGAATAAAGGACTTGGCATCGAACACCACGCAAAATATTTCGGTCGAAGGTCATTGATGTATACCTGTCGCCGTAAGTGAGAAACTTGCCATTGAGGCATGCAAGCTTCAAAGTACTGAGTAGGGTGTTCCTAGATCAACTTCTTGGATAATGAGCTGATGTCGACAAGAAGAAATCCGTCAAAGGAGGGCCTTAATGAATCCCACATCAATGACACGGAACGGAGCAAATGATTTTGATGGAGGTGAAAACAATCTGATGATATATGGTTCAGGATGGCGGTCATGAAAGAATGAAGTATAATGTATGGTAGTGGATGGGACACAGGTGACTTCTCTGGATGACTTCTCTTGAACATGTCGGCGACACTTATGTGATGGATTGGTAGCATTTACCCCAAATGTGGATGGTATGGCGTGACCATGGTGATGTGACTGGTGAATGAAACAACCCAACCCGACTCGGACACGGAGTGGAAGTGTCATGTTCAAGAGCGACTTGCTACCAATAAAGATTCTTTGAGTTTTCTTCCCAATTTTTCCCTAGTCATTGCTGAACAGTACCTCTTTATTTTTGTCAAGCTTGAGGAGGATAACATATGCTTGTTCTATAATTTGCCCTTCGGGCAAACCCATCGCTGTGTTTTAGCGAGCCTAGCGATAGTGAAACTCGTTCTCGTCTAAAGACAAGTTTGTCGCTATTAATCTTTTTAACGAGTCTAACGACAAAGATAACTCAGTCCTTTTCATTTTTAGAGAGTCTGAAAAGGTACGTAAAGGTAACTCCAAAATTCCTTTTTCGTCATCTAATCCCTTAAGTCCGAAAAAGTATAAAACAATACAGAAGGGATGAATTTTCAATATTTTTAACGAGCCGAACAAAACAAGTGCTCGATCTTTTTGTGCAATAATCCCTCAGGTCCAAAAAGATTAAAATCTAGAGGAGGGATAGCACTTCCCGTCGCTTTAACGAGCTGGAAGGCCAAAACTTGGCGATCTTTTCATATTTTACGAGTCAGTTGAAAAGAGCTTAAAGAAGACTCGTCTTTTGAGGAACGAGTGATAAAATGGGTAGCAGCTGATTCCAGATAAGGTTTGGAATTTTCCAATCACGGCAGTGTCACAAGGATGGCTAGTGAAATCACTCTTCGCAGCTGTTCATCAAAATGGGTAAACAATCAAGTGGAGGTGAATGATCGGCCAATGGAAAAGTGGAGGTGAATGATCGGCCAATGGAAAAGTGGAGGTGATGGTGCAAACACGACCAAGGCTTTAATGGCTGAAGTACTACATTCACGGTGGTTATTTACCAGGGAATAGTTCATTTTTTAACGAGCTTAAACGCGGGTGGAAACATTTGCTCATGTCTTATGTTTATTTTTTAACGAGCTTGAACTATGTGCTCAAACTGCTCGATTAATCCAGTCATATGATAAGAATGTCTCATATAAAACGACAACTTTTATATTTTTGCCCCAAATCCTTTCTTTATGCAAGTTAGGTGACGACTAATCCTACGAGTTAAAGGGTTAGAGGTCCTAAAAATTAAAAAAATAAATAGTCGCCCATCGCTTGCACTCCAAAAGGTTTGCATGCCCCCAGGTATAAAACAGAGTTTCAAGGTCTCCCTCTATTCGAGCTGACAAAACATTTGTTTAATCAAGAAGGGTCACCCTTTATTCGAGCTGACAAAACATTCGTTTTATCAGGAAGGGTACTACCTCTTACAAGTTACCCAAAGATTGTTCTATTTACAGCGTAAACAAAACACTTCTTCGGCGATGTCTACCGAAATAAACAAAGGTGAACGGATGATATAGTGAGACCATCCCTGACATAACTTTTACAAGAGAATCCTATTCTAGAATAACCCCTCTTCCAATCACGGACGGGGTACAAACTAGTCATATTCTCCCGTGGAAACCTATTCTATACCCGAAGTTTTCCTGCCAAAGCAGACCAGGATGCATGCCCCCTGGGTTTCAGTCATATCCCTCCGAATTACTCGCGCTCATCAGGAGGACGGACTGGGGATTGAGACATTTCTTGTGTGAAGAGACCATTTAGGGACGGTACATGATGATTTGCTATGCGTGATCCGGGAAATGAAAGCTGGTCCACGAGCTTGACCACTCTTCCTTCGTGCGGAAAACACATTACTCTAAAGAGTGAGGAGACAATGGATCCCATGCAATAAATATAGTCTCGTCCAAGGAGTAGGTTATAATCCAAGGGTCCTTGAACAACCATTACGTTCATGCGAACTGTCTTCCTTCTCAATGTTATGGGCACATCGGGAAGGATCCCTAAAGGTCGACTGCTTCCTTTATCAAAGCCTGTCTGATTTCTCATTTCAGGCAAAAGTGATGGCAAACCAAGCGCTTTCCAAGCAGTCGAGGAAAGGATACTCACAGAAGCCCCCTCATCTATGATGGTACCAGCCATAACCATTCTATATATTTGGACGATAATTTGGATTGGTACACTTGCTGGTAAACGGGGTCTGCCTAGTTGATTCCAGTCGAAGGAAACAACTAGGTTGCTTGGAGGTGGGACCGAATAGACGACCGGATACGGCTCTGACGAACTTCCTTCCTACGGTAAAGGAACGGGTAAATTGCCCCCATGTTCGTCGGAGTCTGTGTTTATGAAGAGAATTTGGACGGTGTCATCCTTGTTCTCTTCAGTGACTGTATCATCTGAAGATGAACCCTCTGAAGGCAAGACCGGGTCAACTGCCGTCTCGACCTTTTGACTTTCGTCTGGTATGGATCCAGATGGTTTATCTTCAATGATAGGCGCTTCAGCCGACCACTTGAGCGGGCCAGCTGGATTCTCAACTAGCGACGGACTCGACAAGAACTTTTTATATCCAGGAGGAAGTCGTAACGGTGAAACTGGACGATCATCCAAAACTCTTTTAGCTTCGTCTAAGAAGGGACAACGGTGGATGGCATGATTGCCTTTGCACATTTTACAAGGAAATCTAGCTTTCCCTTTTTGTCCTGGGGCTTCACTTTCGCTAGTTGACGGTGTGCTTTCAACATGATCATCAGAGGTTGATGACACCAGATTGTGCAAACGAGGAGACCAGTCCCTTAGTATCCGAGGGATGCAAGGACAATCTCTGTGAAAGTGGTCTCCTTTGCAAATGACACATGGCGATTTAGGCCTGGTCGGTGCAGTGTGTGGATCGTTAGACGACACTCGTTTTCCCCCATTCACCTTTGGCTCCTTCTTCTTCTTCTCTTTCTTCTTCTTTTCTTTCTTCTCCTTAGGAACTTGACTTTTGGCTTTGCCAGCCCCATCAAGCGAAGAGGAAGGAGGAGAGGAAGAATTAGAGGAAGTTGAAAGTTGGTGGGCAACTCTGGACTCGTCTAATTGCTGATTCGATTGTTCAGGAATAGTGGTGTTCTGATCGACATTGGTTGAGAAGAGCCAGACCGACAAGCCAATTGCCAGTTCTGGAAGCGACAATGTGGCCATATGGGGTGCACCAACATCTCCCCAAGAGGAGAAGGGACTAGGATTTCCACCAAGGGGAATTCCTTGGTTGGTAGACTCCATTTTCTCAACCTAAGATCAACGTAGGAAAGGGGTAATGAATATTTCATTTAAAATAAATTTTTAGACGCTTTGACACAACTTGTTTTTTCAATTTTTAAGAGTCGAAAAAAAACAAAAGATGACTCTAGTCTCCTTCGATTTTTAATGAGCCTGAAGTGACAAGTGCTCAGATGGACCTTTTCTGTTAAGGAGTCTGAAAAGGAACGAAAGGGACTGCTCTGGAGATCTAGGTAGAGGGAGTACCAAACCAATCGCAAAACTGCAGAATACTTTTTACGGTACGGTAGTCAATCTTCCCGAATGCTGTGTTCGGTGCATTGCGATCAGTAGGGCGGCCGACACGGCTTCCTATGGATAAAGGATTTAAGCCTATAGGGGTCTCCAAATATATACTCGATGGTACGTGGGAGCACAAGTCCATACTGACACTTATCGTCTCAAAGTGGAGGAATCACCCAACCATCAGTGAGGACAAAAGTTACCAGGCTTTACGACGCTGGAATACGTCTCTAGCCTAGACCTCTAAATGTTGTGCGTTAAGTTCCAAAGCGTTGTTAAGTTCATTGAATTTATTTTAAGTTGATCTTTCTTATGAAGTTTGCCTTTTGGGTTCACCATGAGATGTAGATGTAATTCCTAAAATGCAATCTAAAGATGATAAGCAAACTTTTATCTCTTTTCAGCAATGAAAATCCTAGCTACAAGGGGAAAAGAAAGACACAATCTTTTCACAAAGAGCAAAGAGCACACTGTCAATATGCAAATGCACATGTGCATGTATTTGTTTTTCACTTTCTTAATATTGATGCCTAAAAAGAAAGTTGATGTACAAATCTGAATTTTCTTTCAAGTGACAAACACAAACAAGCTTCTTTTCGAAATCAAAAGGTAGAGATGATTACGACACTTTATGATTTTGAAATAAATACTCGTTTAGACACTAGAAAGTCACAAATTCAAACCAAAGGCAAAAGTAAAAGCATAATCGACTGTCAACAGCAAATAAACTTTCTCCTAAGATCAAAATCGACACTTACGACAGATCTAAATCAAAGGACGACAGTATGACTATTCTACTTTTGCAATGGAAAACTGTAAATGACGGCACAAACACACAAAAACATCTACAGCCTTTTTGTACAAAGGAGGCGGAATTATGGCAAGGAAAAGGGGTTTTTAAACAGACACATACACTGATCACAGGCTGCAAAAATCAGAGATAAAACTGAAAAAATGAAGCAAAGAACCTCAGCTGCACAGGGTTAGGCTGATCAGCGCACCTGTTACACAGAGAAACTGCATTGCAGCGTAGGTAGCCCTCTCGGGAAGTGCGTTGAAATGCAGAACCTCTTCATAGAGCCTGTGCCGGGGGAGAAACGAGAATTCTATCCGGGTTCTGGGTCACGGTTTGCAGTTTAATCTATGGTTTTTGGCCGAGTAAAAGCAATCAGTAATGCACAATCAGAGGATAGATTTAAAGAAGGTCTAAGAGCTATCACAAAGGGCAATCAGATCATTTGTGAATCAGATGTTCAAATCATAAACAGATCCAGTGAATGGATTGAAGTAGCAGATGTCTACTTTGCATTTGTTAATGGCAAATGCAGTTCGATTGCTACTTCTAAGTTTATGAAACAAACAACAAGAGAAACACAAACAAACTAATTAGACAATCGTCCCCAGCGGAGTCGCCATTTTGTTACCGGGAAAAGTGTCTATTCAGAACGACCCTATCCCACTAAGGTGTGACAGTGACCTTAGAAACAAACAGAGAAAACTACTTTTGTATTCTTCTTTATGAACTATAAACGAAGAGGAATAGGATGAACCAACCTGTGTCTTGCGCTAGTTCTTTGATCCAATCTCCCTCCTCTTTGACAGCTTCCAGCTACCTGCTCCCTTACTTGCCCAGCTTCACCAAGTACCTGCAAGATCACAGAAGAAGGAAACTATACAAAGACATGGGTTTATATTCATAAAAAGCTTAGGATCAGATTTAAGCTAAACATACAAATGTAACAAACACCAATGATACACAAGCATGTAGGAGAAACTCAAATAGTTTTATTGATATAACAAGAAGATCCAGGAGGAGTTACAACCGATGATTCCTGATCTAGCATCAACCTCCCAGCAAAGAAGCCCCTCTTCACCTCCAACAAAGCATAAATCACCCAATACTCTGATATCTATCTCAAAACCAACAACAATTCTTTGCAATGTACAAAATTCCAGCCTCTGGATCTCTGGGATGAGGGATCCATATATAGATGTATGCAAGGAGTATGAGTCAGCTTATGATTTGACTAGTGTCTTCTCTCTGTCAGTTCTTGCTTCCACTTGGAGACTGATAGCCTCTTACTCATCCTTGGTCGAACTCAGTGAGGCAAGTGTCATTGGAGAAGATTCTGGAAGCTTCCATTGTCTTTCCACCTCGCAGAATGGCACTGCCATTTGTCATTTCCCGCTCAACGCACCTTGATAGTGCATTTAGGTGCATTGCAACGCACCTAGCTAGTGTATTTGGGTGCTATGCAACGCAGCTAGCCAGTGGAGCAGCTGAAATGATCCTGATTTGACTGATTCTAAGCATTTTCTGGTGGAGAACTTCTGGGAGAAGCTGTAATTTGTTGACCTTGTTCCTTTAGGGGTCGGAACAACACTTTTAGGGACTTAGGATCCCTTGGTTTATGGACTTTCATGCTTAGAGATGTAAGGCACAAAAATGTCTATAACAATAGTGTGTTAGGTTACATGAGGTAGAAGATAGGACATTAGCTACACAAGATTTTAGCTGGTGAAATTATACGAAAAAAGCGTGCGGCGAAAATATCATAGGATATTTAGATTTCAATCCTAAGGATTTGATGGGAAATAAAATTATATGGAGATGCCATGATCTGGTAGTTTCATTACTTAGCACCATAGATTCAAAGAGATAATCTATGGATCAATTTACATCAAATTTCTAGATTCATTTTTTTATCGAATTGTTAGCCACAAATGAATTAAAACAATTTTAATAAAACTCATTGCTCGATCCTTCAAATACAAAATCTTAACAATAGTTGAGGTTGTATTAATTGGAATTTGGTTATCAATTTAATGTTTATTGCAGGACTGCTTGGAGTATAATTAAAATATGATCCCGAGTACCAATGTGATAGATTGGTTCAAGAAGTTGGTTCTTGAATTTGTATCAACTTTGTGAAATCTGCCATTTGTCCACTTATTAATCTAGATATGCATTCGTTACTTGAAACCTCAATTTTATTTGTTAATTGATATATTTCATTATAACAAATTTCTGATTGTGTAGGATATGATCGAAGGAGTTTTGATCATAAAAACTGGGGCATCATTTAGACTTGAAGACTTAATTATTCAACACAAATATGGGAAATGGAGGAGCAAATGCACAAATGCCTATGCAAGAGAATAGGATTGGGAATAGATTCCAAATGCTCCACAAGGTCAATTTCAATGAAGTAGAGAGTCATTTCTAATTAAGGTGGATTTCAAATTCTCTACAAGAGGAGATTCATTTGAACAATCAAGGGTCCAACCAAAAAATCTCGGCTAAGAAGTTGGGGGTCGAAAGTGCATATGTGCCATAGGTGAAAGAAAGCTAGCCAAAAAATATTAAATCCTAAACATTGGGCATTTAATCTAGCCAAGATATTTGTTGGAAAAATTAGAATGACAAGGCAATAAAACTCTTGTTAACAAAATTGATTCAATTTCAAATCCAACTATGGAATGCCTCTATTCAACCAAGACTCCATCAAATCACAACATCCAAAAGATGAAACAAGATTATTTTTTACTCTTTCATCAAGTGATTTATTATTGGTTCTAGCAATCCATCGAGTGGATGATAACTTTCTCTATTCCCAAACTCATTGGTTGAGTTTTATCCCATGTCACTTAACTTTTCCAATGCGAGATTTTATTATCACATGAAATCTGTTTCAACACTATTTGCAAAGAAGTTTCTATGGATAGAAGTAAAGAATGTTACAATTGAGAATAATGTTGGCATTGATGTCAAATGTGAAAGGTAGAGAGATGTGTGGTGTGTCAAGCTCAAGGGGAGCCCCATGGTTGTTATAGTTTTTAATAGAGAATCATCATAGTAGCATGGTTATTGAAGAAGTTAAAATAGTAAATCTATGATGGTTAGGGAGTCCCAAGGTTTGAAATAATTTCTTAGGAGTTTAGCTCAAATGCTCTTAGAGATGGCAAAGATGGATAGTGCTAAGAAATAAATTTCCAATTCTATATTAAAGTCTGAAAATGGCCTCTTGGATCACAACTTATTTCCAACCAAAGCCTAAGTGCCTCCAAAGTCCAAGTTGCAGAGCTAATTATGAAGAGGGATCAAAGTGGTGACCAACTTTGGCACCTTTTGCCAAATTCAGTGGAGCTATAAGAAAAATCGCTAAAGGAGAGTAGGGCGTACGTGGGAAGATAGGGTAACAAAGATGAGATTTTTGATTGGTTGGGTGATAGAGCCCCTCCTCTACACACAATCCCAAAGGAATTTCCCCCAGAAGGTTCAAGGTTGAGCACATAAGGAACCACATGGATGCGCAAGCTAGGGATGATGTCATCCCAATGGGTGTAACCCAGAAGTTTTAAAGGGACGTAGAGGTGAAGGCTAGGGATAGATGCATTTGAAACGTGACAACAACACAACAAGGTAGAGCGAAAAAATGTTAAAAAATTGGTCGACACACTTACAAATTTAACAAAGTAATTTGTTAAAAAATGAAATACCTGCAACCCTTTCTCTTGCCTCATGTTATACATGTTGCACATTTTATTGGCTGAGGTGATTTCACCATGACATCAATATTGAAGACACATGGCAAACAAATTTGACCCTTTTGGGTACCCGAGTGGGCCAAAAATGCATGACACTTGGACCAATCCCATGGCATCACATGGAAGTAGTGGCATAAGCATGATGTCAACCTGATGGCTTGATCCCATAGAGCTTTGAATGAAGCATGCAAAGGAATTACAAGTTTACTTGGTAGTGGGCTTCATGGTAGTTGATGATTGGATCACAGGTTTAACAGGTGGACCCAGTAGGACACCTCATCCCGAATCTTAGACCTCAGAATAATTCTTAAGGCGCGGAGAAGGAACCACAATGATACAAGTGCTAGGACACATCGACATGTACAGTTGGCAATGACGATCAATAGGAGAAGAGGAAAGACGACCCCATGGGACATATCATCTTACAAAGCTCATCCCAAAAGGTTTTTAATGCATATAAATAATAGTGTTGGGATAAAAGCATTGGGGGCCAAGCTCAAGCACCAAGACACAGTTCCATTGTGGAAATAAGCCCAAGGGAATATAAGGTTTAATGTGTGGCATTTAAGCTCTTAGGTCTATAATAAAAGGAAGTGTCCAGGAGCCAATTTGTGGTGGTTTTGCGACATCTTTGCATATTATTGTGACCATGGGCCTATGGGCTATTTTCAATGAAAAATGTTGTGAGGCCTTGGGTTGTATGCGAAAGCATTGAGGACATATTTTTAAATACAATGACGGGTCAACGTTGTTTAAAGGCTCCACTAGTTTAGCAGTGCATCAAATTCTTTGCTGGAGTCAATATTGATTACAAACATAGTTTCTTCAAGGTAATGAGGACCATGATTATCAGAGAATTAACGGAGCATTGACCACAACAATGAAAGCCATCATAATCATAAAATTTATGCATCTACGCACTTAATGATCAAGGAGAACCATGTTGTGTATCTAAATCTCTAATAGCCTGAAGCAAAATTTGAGAGTTTGATAAAGCTAGAAAGGATACCACAATTATTTATGATAGGTAAGTAAATTCTGCGCCTAGTAAGGTTGTCAATACAGAATAGTTGTGTGTGCCCAACAAGAAATGCAATTATGAGATTGAAAAAGTCGTCCTTTCTCAAGTGAATTGAGTCCATACTCACGTTATTAATTGGATACTAGTGTGCCACAGTATGAATTGAATGTGGTGGTTGATGAGCTATCAGGGAGAGTCATGCACTATGTCTGTGGTGAACAAAAAGGCTTAGAAAACATTGGTTTAGTGGGTGAAGTAGTATTGTATGCAGTGTGAAGAGTGAGAGGGGTAGTAAGTAACCAAGAGTGAGTAGAAGGGTTATGGTGGCCAAGAGTTGATAACTATGTAGAGCAAGTGAGGGTCGAGACTATAGCTAATTGTGTAATGAAGTGTGCAGTAAAAAGGACTATAAAGTAGAGAAGAAGGTGTTGTGTGGAACAATTGACTAGGTTTTATATTTCTGTTCATTTGTATAAGGCTCTATTTTCACAATGTGAAACTTGTATAAAAAGTATAATAGTAGGCTAGAGCAGGTGGTGGCCTCCATTAATAGGAGGTTGGTGCCTCTTGGTAATTAGTGGCTTTCCATCTTAAAGGGGGTTGGGGAATCATGTGAGTGGGTTCTCACCAACAAATTGATGTAATTAAGTAGGAGCTTAAATTACATCATAATAACTATAAAAAAATTGGTGGTTTTCTCCCTTTTGGGTTTCCATGTAAAAATACTTGTGTCAATATGTGCATGCTGCTCAATTGATGGATTGCATGTTCATGTGAATGGTTTGGATTGTTGTTTATGTATTATATTAATAATTCTCACATAAGCAATTTCCAAGAGTGAAAGGAAATTAAGAATTGAGATTAAAGTTTAAAAGCCTCACCAATTAGTGATTCACCCCACCCGCTATCAGTAATTCCTTATTCCAACAATTAGTGTCAGAGCATAGTTCCTTCAGGAACATTTTAACCACTGGAAGGTAGATCCATAAGGAATCATGTATTGGAAAGATACTCAAGTAAGATACCAATCTTTGATGTAATAAACTATGCCTTTTGGAAATTCAAGATGGAAGCCCATCTCATGTCCCTAGGGGTAGATGTTTGGACCTCGATGTTGATAGATTATGCCAGCCTTGCAGTTCCACCTACAAATGCAGATGGAAAAAAGGTGTATGGAAATAATGCAAAGGAAAATGATGCCATCCTCTTTAGTATTATTCAATCCAAACTTATGAAGGTTATGCACTATAAGTAAGCCAAGGAGGTGTGGGACAAGCTTAATTAGAGCCATGAAGGAGATGAGAGAGTTAAGAAAGCCAAACTGCAGACCTTTAGAATGAGGTTCAAGAGCTTGAGAATGAGTGAAGAAGAGAGTATAGTTAAGTATTTTCTCAGAGTTGATGAAGTAACCAATATGATCGGAGGACTTGGTGAACCTATCAAAGAAGTAATTGTTTAAAACGTATTGAGATCTTTGTCTACGTGATTCAATGCAAATATCTCAGCCATCGAGGAAATGAAAAACTTAAAAAGTATCACTATGGACCAATTATTTGGTACTCTCGCATCTTATGAGATGAGATTAGGAAAATAGAAGGTTGAACCAAAGGAGGAAACTTTCAAGGTGTCTATGAAGGCTAAGGACCACAAGGATCACCAAGAATGATCCAGTTGTGAGTCTGATTAGGAGTTGGATCAATTTTCTAGTAAACTAAATTGTGGATCAAAAATTCCAAGGGAAAGATGTCCTTCAAATGATATGATTGTGGAAGAGTTGGACATTTTTCATCCAAGCTCCCTTACAAAGAAAAGTCAGAAAGGGACAAATATCAAAAGCCCAAAAATAATGCTCAAAAATATCAAAAGAATAATTTCTTCAAGAGGAAGGGGCTCTACTACAAATAGGATAACTCTGCACTAGAATTAGATAGCGAGGACTCTTTAGAGGGTGATTCAAATGAATGTATACTTATGGAACTTGAAGCTGACTCCAAGAGACAAAATGGCATAGACTCTGAAGAAGAAGAAGGAGGAGGAGGAGGAGTAGTTGATATTGAAGGGGAGTTCATCAATGCTCTTGATGAGTTAAAGAAGGCCATAAAAAAGAACAAGAAACTAAAAGAGTAGTGGTTTCATACTGAAGAAGGTATCTATAACTTAGAAAACAAGGTTTTTTTTTTTTAATCAAAGAGAAAAGCTTGAAGAAGCATTTAAAAATAAAGAAATATTAGCTCCCTGATTAGAAGAAAAACAAAAAACATGTGAAAATCTAGAAGAAGAGAATAGACTTTTAACGTAGGAGTTGACGAAGAAAAAGGAGGAGATAATCTGTAAACCATGTAAAGAAGATATTATGTCCCTAAAAGTTAATTTAAAGGAAGAAAAATTGAAAGAATAAGTTTTGAATGATTTGATTCTCGAATGGGAGAAGAACTATCAGAGTCTAGAAGTAAAAATTGTCTCCTTGAGAATAGATCTTAAGAGATTAGAGATTAAGAAGGATATGGAAAAAAAAAATTGTTGAATGGAAAACGAAGGTAAACCACATTTTGAGCATTCAAAGGCCTCCAAAGAACAAGACAAGCCTAGGATACTTGAATCATAAAAGTCTTCTATGGGAAATATGGGCTTTAGGTCGCATGATTTGAAGACCTCCAGAGCTATGCAAAAGTACAAAAATAAGAATCAATCAGGATAAACAAAAATCAAGCCAGAGAGGCACGCAACATTGGAACAATAATTCTAACTTCTCAAATAACTCACACCAAAGTAAAATGAACCAATCAACAAGACAACAAAGGTATCTGCAACCGGCCCAAACTCATAAACTCTCTAATTTCATGTACTCAAATTCGATTTATGGTCATTTCTATAAACACCATATCTTTGAACAAAGTTATTAATTGTAGAAGAATAAAAATTGAAAGAGATGAAAATTTAAGATACATAAATTATCATAATTTTAGTTCTTTGAACCCACTATCTAGGAATAGAAATCCTTTTTCTCCCTTGATGGATGAAGTTGAATGCTTCAAATGCAATAATTTTTTGCACAACACAAGTGAGTGAAGAAGCAGGTTTCAGTACCCTTCCAAATTATAGTATGCTTGGGAATCAATACTCTCAAAAGACAAGAAGAGTTGGAAACAAAAGACACAAAAAACCATGGAGTGTGGACTAGATCTGTCTGTGCATGACTAAGAAAATATATGGTATGTAGATAGTGGATTTTCTAAGCACATGGATGGGTATAAGAGTAACTTTTTGTCTCTAAAATAAAAATATAGATGGAACAAGGTCACCTTTGGAAATAATGCTCCAACAAGAATTAAAGGTAAGGGCATAGTCAATCTTGATTAAAAGACTAAGGCTCAAAATGTGTTGTATGTAGAAGGTATCAAGAAAAATTTGCTTGCTGTGAGTCAGATGTGTGATAATGGATATAATGTGACTTTTTGATACAATGGCTATGAGATTCCAAAGGAAGAAAATGGAAAGATAGTGGGAAAGGAAGTTAGGACTCACACCAATGTATACATGTTTGATGACTCTAGGATAAGATGCTACATGAGTAAGATAAATCAAACATGGTTGTGGCATAGGGAACTTGGTCATATGAATTTTGAAAGGTTGATAAAAATCATCAAGATGGAAGCAATAAGAGGATTGCCAAAACTGTTAAAGCTTGATGACTCAATCTGCAAGTCTTGTAAATTTGGTAAGTAGACAAGGACTCAATTCAAGACAAAGGATTTATCATCATCTAAACCTCTAGAGCTGATTCACACTGATATTTGTGGCCCAACCAGGACAAAAATACCAAGAGGATAGATGTACTTTATTTTATTTATTGATATTATACCAGAGGCATGTGGATAATTCTCTTGAAAGAGAAATTAGAAGCTCTGAATAATTTCAAGATATTCAAAGCTCAAGTTGAGAATGAGAAATATTTAAATATCAAATTCCTAATATTAGACATAGGTGGAGAGTTCAGTTTGAAAGAGTTTGAAGAGTACTATGAAGAGCATGGCATTAGGAGGAAGTACTTAGTGGCCAAAAATCCACAACAAAATGGGGTAGTATAAAGAAAGAGAAAAACAATTCAAGAGATGACTAGAGCTATGATGGATGAGGTGGATGTACCACACACATTTTTGGGGAGAAGCAACACAAGAAACGATGTATTTAGCAAACATAACTTAACTCTGGCCTAATAGTGATAGACTCCCTATGAGTTATGGAAAGGGATACCTGCATCAGTGAAACATTACAAGGTGTTTGGGAGAAAATGATTCATTAAAATAAACGATAAAAATATTGGAAAGTTTGATCCTCAAGTTGATGAAGGTATATTCCTTGGATACTCAGTAAAAAGTAAATGCTACAAATGCTTCAACAAGATAAAAAAAAGGGTTGAATACTACATTGACATTGTAGTGGATTAAATACTACCACAGTTTGAGACATTAAAAGAAAATGTGAACTCAGACAGAGAAGAAAGTTCAACCACGATACTCTTAGACTAGGAAGAAATAGAGGTAGAATTTGAAGAAAGAAGTACAATGAAAAGGCCCAAAACTCCTTCAACGTATGTACATAAACAACACCCTGAAAGTCAAATTGTTGGTGATCAAAGACTTGGTGTTAAAACTAGGAGGAAATTATTTGGCAGTTGAAGCTACATAAAAATTTCTCTACTGCCTCAAGTTTAGCCTAGGAACTCAATCAGGAAAGTGAAGATAAGTCCTAGGTGAAGGAAATGAATGAATAATTGGAACACATTGAGAAGAATCATACCTGGTATCTTGTTCCAAGACCTAAATAGAAAAATGTGATGGGCATCAAATGGGTCTTAAAAAATAAGCTAGATGAGCAAGGCCAAGTAATAAGGAACAAGGATCGACTAGTTTGAAAAGGGTATGCTCAAATAGAAGGGATAGATTTTAAAGAAACCCTTGCACCCGTAGCTAGATTAGAAGCCATTAGAATGTTTCTTTCCTTTTCAAGTCATAAGAACAACATGGTATGCCAGATGGTTGTGAAATCAACTTTTCTCAATGGTGATCTAGAAGAAGAAGTATATATGGAACAACCAGCATGTTTCATGCTCTCAAAGAATGAAGATTTTGTCTGCAAACTGAAGAATGCTCTGTATGGGCTCAAGAAAGCTCCTAGAGCTTGGTAGGATAGGTTGGATAAATACTTGCAACAACGAGGCTTCAAGATAGGCGCTACAGATAGCAATTTCTATATAAAATATGAAGGCAACCACTTGTTTATTGTGGTGGTTTATGTAGATGACATAATCTTTGGTAGTGAATTGGAGCAATTGGGACACCAATTTTCAAATTGTATGCACAAATAATTCAAGATGTCCATGATAAGAGAGCTATCCTTCTTTTTGGGGCTACAAAATTCTCAATCAAAGGATGGCATCTTCATCTCCAAATCTAAGTATTTGAGAGAAACACTAAATCCATTTGGATTGGAAGAATGAAAGCTAGTTAGTACCCCCATGATTACAGGTTATAAGTTATGTAAAAAACATGAGATACCTCTAGTAAATCAATCAATCTACAGATCAATTATTGGAAGCCTAATTTTCCTCATGGCCTCAAGACCAGACATCATGCAAGCAATAGGTTTGGTTGCCAAATTTCAAGCTAGTCCCCGAGAAAGGCATGTCATTTTCGTAAAAAGGATTTTAAAATACATACAAGGCATAACAGACTATGGGTTGTGGTATTCAAAAGAAAATATTTTAAATTAAAAGCTTATACTGATGTTGATTGGGTAGGAAATCTTGATGACAGGAAAAGAACCTATGGAGTAGCATTCTTTTTGGGAGACTCTCTAGTGTCTTGGGTAAGTAAAAAATCAAGACTCAATCTTCTTATCAATATTTGAAGCAGAGTACATTTTTATTGCCACTTGTTGTAACAAATTCTGTGGATGAAGTAGACCTTAAAGGAAATCAAGGTAAACTTGATTGATTCAATTCCAATAATGTGTGACAATACTAGTGCTATTAGAATTTATAAGAATGTTGTCATGCACTCAAAGACTAAACACATTCCAATCATGTTTCATTTATTAAGAGAACAGTTTGTTGCTGATGTTGCTCAACTTGAGTATGTGGCCACTAATGAGCAGCTTGTAGATATATCCACTAAGCCACTGATAAGAGAGCCCTTTGAATATCTTAGGAAAAAAATAAGATTTGTCTCTCCTCCAGCCAAATGACTCAATCACAGTGAGCATTGAAAACTACTTAGTTTATGGAATCAATTGAAGAGTAGGATGTAAAGTTTTAGGGGGAGTTTTTAGCTGCATCCTTTCATTGATGTCAAATGGGGAGAAGTTTATTGGATTTAAGGAAGTAAAATATGGAGAAAACCATTCTTGGTTTTAGGTGGGGCTTAGTTTTCTTTTAGGGGGAGTTTTGTTTGTTTCCATCAATGCCAAAGGGGGAGATTATTGAGCATAGTGTTGGAATTGATGTCAAATGAGAAAGATAGAAAGATGTATGGTGTGTCAAGCTCAGGGGGAGTCCCATGGTTGTTGTAGTATTTAGTAGATAATCATTATAGTAGTAAGATTATTAAAGAAGCTAAAATAGTATATCTATGATGGTTAGGGAGTCCCAAAATTTGAAGGCATTTATGTCTTAAGAGTTTAAATTAGATGCTCTTGGATATGGAATCCTCGAATAATGCTTAGAAAGATCTTTCAAATGGCATATTGAAGTCTGAAAATGGCCTCTTATATCACAACTTATTTCCATCGAAAGCTAAAGTGCCTCCAAAGTCCAATTTACAAAGCTAATAATTGAGAACGGTCAAAGTGGTGACCAACTTTGGCAACAATGGTGAGTTTTTTTATTGGCTGGGTGGTGGCACCCTTCCTCTACACACAATCCCGTTGGACTTTTCCCTGAAAGGTTCAAGGTTGGGTGCATAATGAACCTCATGGATGATGTAAGCCAGTGATGATGTCATCCCAGCAGGTGTACCTCAGAAGTTTTAAAGGAATGCAAAGGTGAATGCCTGAGATAGAAGCATTAGGAAACATGGCAACAATGCAATAAGGTAGAGCGATGCAATGTTGAAAAATTGGCCAAGACCCTTAGAAATTTAACAAAGTAATTCATTGAAAAATGCAATACCCAGAACCATTTATCTAGAATCCTCATGTTATATACATGGAAGCATTTTATTGGCTAAGGTGATGTCAGCATGATGTTAGTATGGCAGACACGTGGCAAGAAAATTCGGTACTTTTAGGTACTGAGTGATACTTTGAACAATCCTGTGGCACCACATGGAAACAATACATAAGCATGTTGTT
This sequence comes from Pinus tabuliformis, assembly GCA_031772625.1. NCBI lineage: Eukaryota > Viridiplantae > Streptophyta > Pinopsida > Pinales > Pinaceae > Pinus > Pinus tabuliformis. The sequence continues at coordinate 97,401,668 of CM062809.1, forward strand.
ATCCTGCAAGCTTGATCCCATAGAGCTTTGAAAAACATATGCAGAGGAGTTACAAGCTAACTTGGCAATGATCTTCGTGGTAGCATATGATTGGATATCAAGTTTAAAGGGATGACCCACCAAGACACCTCATGCCTAGACACTAGAAGAATTCTTAAGACACAAATGACGAACCACATGGATATAGGCATCGAGACACATTGATATGTATGGTTGGAAGCGACAACCAATAGGAGAAGAGGAAATATGGCCCCACAGGACAACTCATCTCGCAAAGCTCATCCTAGAAGGTTTTTAAAATCATACAAATAATAGCGTTGGGATAAAAGTGCTAGGGGCTAAGATCAAGCACCAAGACACAATTCCGTTGTGGAAATAAGACTAAGGGTGTGGAAGGTTTAATGTGTAGCATTTAAGCTCTCAAGGATATAATAAAATGAGATCCTTGAGAGCCGGTCTACAGTGATTTTGTGGTGTCTTTGCTTGCTATTGTGACCATGGGCTTATGGGCTATTTTCAATGAAAAATGTTGTGGGGCCTTGGGCTGTAGGAAAAAGCGTTGATGAAATATGTTTAAATGAAATGAATGAGTCAACAGTGTTTGAAGGATCCACCAAGTGTAGTAGCGCATTAGAGGCATTTTTGGAGGCAATGTTGATTGCAGAGACAATTTATTCAAGGCAATGAGGACCACAATGATCAAAGCATTAATAAAGCATTGACCACAGTAGTGAACGCCATCTTGATTATAAAATTTATGCATTTGTGCACTTAATGAGCAAGGAGAACCATGTTTTTTATTTAAATCATTGATAGCATGAAGTAGAATTTGAGAGCCTGACAAAGCTACAATGCATGCTTGTTTATGATGGATGAGTAAATTCTGCCCATACTAAGGTTTCCAATTCAGAACATGTGTGTGTGCCCAAAAAGTAATGCAATTATGAGATTGAAAAAGTTATCCTTTCTCAAGTAAATTAATCCCATACTCATGTTTTTAATTGAAGACTAGTGTGCCATAATATGAATTGAATGTGGTGGTTGATGAGATGTCAGACCCATGTCATGCACTATGTCTGTGGTGAAAAAAAGAGGTTTAGAAAATGTTGAGATAGTGGGTGAAGTAGTATTGTGTATAATGTGAAGAGTGAGAGGTGAAGTAACCAAGCATGAGTATAAGGGTTATGGTGGTTGAGTGCTAATAGCTATGCAGAGCAAGTGAGGGCCGAGACTATAGTTGATTGATAGTTGATTGAGTAGTGAAGTATGCTGTAAAAAGAAGGACTACAGAGAAAAGAAGAAGATGTTGTGTGGACAACTAACCAAGTTTTATATTTTTTTGCATTTATATAGGCCTCTATTTTCATAGTCTGAAAATTATATGAAAAGTAGAACAGTTGGCTAGAGCATGTAGTGGCCTACATTCATAAGTGGTTGGTGACTCTTGGCAAGTAGTGACTTGCATTCTTAAAGGGGGTTGGGGCCTCCTGTGAGTAGGTTCTCTGAAACAACTTTATGTAATTACATAGGAGCTTAAATTACATCATAATAACAAACATATCGGTGGTTTCCTACCTTTTGGTTTCCACATAAAAATACTTGCATCAATATGTGTATGTTTCTCAATTGATGGATTGTATGTTCATGTGAATGGTTTAGATTGTTGTCTATGTATTGTATTAATAATTATTGCATAAGTAATTTCCAAGAGTGAAAGGGAATTAATAATTGAGCTTAAAGTTTAAAAACCTCACAAATTATTGATTCACCCCCCCAGTAATTCCTTATTCCAACACTTCCAATATAAAGAATTTAAGTTACATTCTCACTGAGAAATTAATCTAGCGATCATAATGGAAATTTAGGGATCATAAAATTCCTTACTCTCAAACATCATCTTCCCAGGCATTTTGATGGCCAATAGATTATATTTTAATTAGTTTTATTTTGATAGTTCTTTGACTTTTAGTTATAATTTAGTTTAGTTTTGTAGTTTTATTTTGTTTTCTTTTTAAAATAGTTTTTAAGTTAATTTTATTTCTTTTATCATTTTTTTGTATGTATAAATTTCTATTAATCAGAAGGTATATACATGGATATCAAAAAACATGTGGTCTCACCCCGACCATGTTTTTTGACCAATGCGATGACCATACAACATACAAAAAGAAAAATTGCCAGCTATGAGGTCTAGAGCCTGAGACGCCTAACATTCCAGAAAAATAATAAAACAATCAATACATCAGTGAACATATTAAGTCGGCGTATGTGATGGAAGTAGGTTTGTTCGGCCTAGTACCCATGGGAGGTGGTAGACAATACATGTAGTTGGCATGGTTCTCAAAGTGAGCGACCCTGGTTTTGAGATTTTCAACCTTTTTAGATAGAAAATTTTGGCCACACCAGATTACGACCACCATCTCACAAACATGGCAGTGAAAGTATTGGAGCTACTCAAATTTCGCCATGAAAACATCGTGTTCCTCCCTGCGAGCTTGATCATGGGCATCCAAACAAGCAGATATGGAGTTGAGTAGCTCAACAATTATCGAGGAAGGACCGGTCCTCTTGGAATATGTTAGACCCATGGATCCATAATGACCTTGGTTGGAGCAGCCCCACTTTGCTAAGCCACAAGGATGACCTTGCCCATAACCACCCACACATGCACCGTGACTAAGTCGTAAGACCGTTTGACAGTGGAAACCCACCCTAGAGGAAACAAACAAGTTACGATCCCCACGAGCACCACGATCTCCATAACCAGAGCCTCTTGCTCCATGCCTGGAGCTTCCTTCCTGAACAAAAACAACATCACCCTAAGACCCAATGGGGGGGGTGGCATCTTATAGCTTCACCCGAGAAATTATGTGTGAGGAGAAAGGACATGGTTTCATTATGGAGCACAAAAGGGAGCTACAAAACCAGAGAAGAGGGAATTCCTTAGAAATACTAACAACCACCATGAACTGACCAAGAGTAGCCGCAAACCAGAGAGAGAAGGAGAACGAATGCTAGGAGCCCCGCCACCCTAAATTCGCCATCCAAGAATAGCCAAACCGGGTGAGAGAGGATAGAAGCCCAAGGGGAGAGGGTTGAGCAGAGAGAAGCAGACACCAAACACGAGTTTGAAATATAATAGAAAGCTAGTACCCTAGATGAAGTAGAACAATGAGGGGTGAGTTAAGACTAGAGTCCCCAGTGAATAGGAGCTAGAATGTGAGGAGGCCTAGAGACCATCAGCACCCTAAACCTAGATTCATCGCCCCAAGAATAGAAACAACACCTACACACCCAGAATTGCGAAAGAAAGAATCATAGATTTGGCACCAATCAATCCAGAAACATCCCCCAAGCAACCAAGGTGAAGAGCCATGGGAGTAGAGGGAAATTAAGAAATGAGTCGGCCAAAACCAATGAAGGAGTGTCCACTAGAGAGACCCGAAGAAGCAGAGTTTCATGGGTAGATGGAATGAGTGAGAGGGCGATGGTTAAGGTGCACTTGTGGCAGAACAAATATACCACCACCCCAGAGCATACGTCAAGGAGGATGCTAGCAAGGAGAGAGGCGTAAAACACAGAAGAATGTTTCATAGTTGAAGGGAATTATCACTGATGGGATATAGCTAGAGGAGGAACAGTGCCATCATGTCGGAGAAAATGAAGACCAGAGGGAAAGAACTATTCACACACACGAACAAAGGTGTATTTACTATGGCATGGTGGAGGGGCTGCTACCATGCATGTTGCTTAATTGATGGATTGTATTTTCATGTGAATGGTTTACATTGTTGTCTATGTATTGTATTAAAAATTATCACATAAGTAATTTCCAAGAGTGAAAGGGAATTAAGAATTGAGCTTAAAGTTTAAAAACCTCACAAATTATTGATTCACCCCCCAGTAATTCCTTATTCCAACACTTGCACTATAGAGAATTTAAGTTACATTCTCACTGAGAAATTAATCTAGCTATCATAAGGGAAATTTAGGGCTCATAAGCTTCCTTACTCTTAAACATCATCTTCCCAGGCATTTTGATGGCCAATAGATTATATTTTAATTAGTTTTATTTTGATAGTTCTTTGACTTTTAGTTATAATTTAGTTTAGTTTTGTAGTTTTATTTTGTTTTCTTTTTAAATTAGTTTTTAAGTTAATTTTATTTCTTTTATCATTTTTTGTATGTATAAATTTCTATTAATCAGAAGGTATATACATGGATATCAAAAAACATGTGGTCTCACCCCGACCAGGTTTTTTGACCAATGCGATGACCATACAACATACAAAAAGAAAAATTGCCAACTATGAGGTCTAGAGCCTGAGAGGCCTAACATTCCAGAAAAATAATAAAACAAGAAATACATCAGTGAACATATTCAGTTGGCAGATGTGATGGAAGTAGGGTTGTTCGGCCCAGTACCCACGGGAGGTGGTAGACAATACATGTAGTTGGCATGGTTTTGAAAGTGAGCGACCCTGGTTTTGAGATTTTCAGCCTTTTTAGATAGCAAATTTTGGCCACACCAGATTATGACCACCCTCTCACAAACATGGCACTGAAAGTATTGGAGCTACTCGAATTTCGCCATGAAAACCTCGTGTCCCCCCCTATGAGCTTGATCATGGGCATCCAAACAAGCAGATATGGAGTTGAGTAGCTCAAGAATTATCGAGGAAGGACCTACCCTCTTGGAATATGTTTGACCCATGGATCCATAATGACCTTGGTTGGAGCAGCCCCACTTTGCTAAGCTACGAAGATGACCTTGCCCGTAACCACCCACACATGCATCATGACTAAGTCATAAGACTATTTGACAGTGGAAACCCACCCTAGAGGAAAAAAACAAGTTATGATCCCCATGGGCACCACGATCTCCATAACCAGAGCCTCTTGCTCCATGCCTAGAGCTTCCTTCCTGAACATAAACAACATCACCCTAAGACCCAATGGGGGGGGGTGGCACCTTCTAGCTTCACCCGAGAAATTATGTGTGAGGAGAAAGGACATGGTTTCATTATGGAGCGCAAAAGGGAGCTAAAAAACCAGAGAAGAGGGATTTCCTTAGAAATACCACCAACCACCATGAACTGACCAAGAGCAGTCGCAAACCAGAGAGAGAAGGAGAATGAATGCTAGGAGCCCCACCACCCTAAATTCGCCACCCAAGAATAGCCAAACCGGGTGAGAGAGGATAAAAGCCCAAGGGGAGAGGGTTGAGCAGAGAGAAGTAGACACCAAACACGAGTTTGAAATATAATAGAAAGCTAGTACCCTAGACGAAGTAGAACAACGAGGGGTGAGTTAAGACTAGAGTCCCCAGTGAATAGGAGCTAGAATGTGAGGAGGCCTAGAGACCATCAACACCCTAAACCTAGATTCATCTCCCCAAGAATAGAAACACCACCTACACACCCAGAATTGCGAAGGAAAGAATCATAGATTTGGCACCAGTCAATCCAGAAACATCCCCCAAACAACCAAGGTGAAGAACCACAGGAGCAGAGGGAAATTAAGAAATGAGTTAGCCAAAACCAATGAAGGAGTGTCCACTAGAGATACCTGAAGAAGCAAAGTTTCATGGGTAGATGGAATGAGTGAGAGGGCGATAGTTAGGGTGCACTTGTGGAAGAACGAATATACCACCACCCCAGAGGATACGTCAAGGAGGATGCTAGCAAGGAGAGAGGTGTAAAACACAGAAGAATGTTTCATAGTTGAAGGGAATTATCACTAATGGGATATAGCTAGAGGAGGAACAGTGCCATCATGTCGGAGAAAATGAAGACTGGAGGGAAAGAACTATTCACACACATGAACAAAGGCGTATTTACTATGGCGTGGTGGAGGGTTTGCTACCTTTCCCTCCACCCGCCGCACCCACCCCCCCGCCTTAAACTCTTTACACTTGGAATCTGTCATGTGACAGGTGGCTTCTCTTGTTTGACACCCCCATCAAGGAATTTCTTTTATTATTTTAGTTTAAATTCTATTATGTTAATTTTTAGCTGACTTTAATTCAGTTTAATTTAAAATTAGTTTGGTGTTTTTTTTTTGTCGTTCTACATAACTTTCATTAAATATTCAAAATAGCATATCATACAAAAATGCTCTCAACAGCCCCCGCTCCCTCATTCCGACCAGAATTTTTGAGATTGGCAGTTGGAGAATATCAAGATAGACAATTTACATATTTTATTTCCAGATGAATCTGAAGCCTCAGCATACTATGAAAGACACAAAAGGAAATCAAAACTAACGGTAGCAAATCAAGGTGGGGGATGGGGGGGAAATATAGGGGGAGCTGCAAAGTAACCCACACAATCATGAATGTGGAACTCAATATGTTCCATGCATGCCTCTAAGCTGTGGAGATGGTCATTTGTGTGATGTTGGTTGCACCAAAGGTTTTCCAGTTGCTCGAGGATGGTGTTCTAGCTATATTGAATGTCAATGAGATAGGAAACAATTTCATTGCGGTCTTCATACCTGTGGTCTCGGAGAATGTCAATGTCAATTTGAATGTGCTGCAGCTTCTCAGCGATCAATTCCATAGAGGCATGAGCTACTAAGCGGCCCGGAGAGTTAACAGGGGAAGGCATCTCGACTTTGTTTCCTGACTAGAAGAGGTAGGGGAGGATGAGTGATGTCCTGGTACATGGTGACCTGCCTGGGCCTGCTTCTGCCATCTGTAGTGAGGGAGACCCCATTGGTGAGGCAATTTGTTGTGCCTGGATTGTGGTGCCTCGCAATAGGGGGAGCACGTAAAGAAAATTTTCAAATAACTACAAAGAAAATATTAAACAACCGACCCACAGACCCATAGTCTTGAGCAAGGATGAGGCACAATCCCAATGCTACTACAAGGATGGCAAGAGAGGCTCCAAATTACCTAGCCCAGGTTCCAGAATGAAGAACCTCTTAGACACCACCAAATTGTTGTGCATGAATAAGACCCCCACCACCAAAATTTGTCCAAGAAATTGTGAATTCCTTTGGGCCAAAGGCAAGAATAGACCTTCGAACATAAATTTCCAAAAACCACATAAGTACCCACACAATTTTAGAAACCTGCAGTGGTCCACTCGAGCGGGAGTGGATCCAAGAGTTGGTGGAGAGTTGAAAAATCCTTATTTCCACCAGAAGCGAGGGAGCAGGACCGAACCACAACTGTCTGTGTACCGACGTCCCAAGGGCAGACCAGGAGACCAATATCAAACCAATTCAAGTTGCTACAAGTGTCGACTGCCTTCCTCACCCAAGTCTAGAGCCCCAATGAGGTTCCATAGACACAAATATGACCTCTATCCAACTCCTTTCCAGCCAAACCCATTTCCCAAAACATCGAATTGAGCCATGACATGCACTTGGGTTCACTTATATCCTAAGAGAACTTGAAGAGGAGTGACAAAGCTATGGAGTAATGGTCATGTCTTGTCATCACTGCAGAGTTAATGGGCATGTGGGCGAGAGGCAAGCCGAGATTCCTGGTCGCGTGTTAGGTGTACCTTTGCATGCACACCCCCATCAGGGGAAGGTGAGTCCGCTTGAAGGAGATTTGAAGGGTTTGCAACTCACCAAGGTCTAAATCGGTAATACTTAATGCGACATGACATTGAATGGAAAATTCATTGTGTTGATTCATCACCCCTTGATTGGCCAACCAATATGCCACTTTATTTCCATCCCAGAGGACATGACCCGTTGTGGCGTATTCAAATTTATTTAGAAGTTGACTTACTCTTACTAGCTAGGCTTTGAGATGCCAACTTTTGATAATTTTGTAGATGGGAGATTCGTCAATGATATTTTGTACCATCTGCACCACCATTTTGGAATCCCTGACTATATGGATCCTTAATCAATATTGTTGATCGGCTAAAATAAGACCCTTATCAAGCGCGGTGAGTTTTTCTACATTATTAGTGGTGTGGCCACAATACCTAGCGTATATTCCTATCAAGGCTCCCCAGAGTTATGTAAGATTCCTCCATATCCCACAGGACTAGGATTACCTTTGGATGCTCCATTGAAGTTTATTTGAATGCAACCTATAGGCGGTCGGGAGAAAACATAAAAAGATGATACAAGAGGATACCTAATCAAACAGGGGAGGGGTTGAATCATATATTGAGTTAGATTAAGGGAGAGGAGGATAGCTGACTCCTGGGGAGTATCTTTCCAATTCGTTGGATCCCATTTCTCTAATATGATTTTATCCCTAGTGTTATCCTTGGCTAATCCACAAATGGAAGTGATAGAGGGAGTTTGATCACGAAATATTGATCAGTTTCTTTCTTTACAGATGTTCCATAAGATAAAACCTAAGATTAGACACCATGCTCTATTAACAACCATATTTTTGAATCTATTTTGCGACTAGTTTTCAATTGTCTTCAGAATATCTTCTCGGTTAAGCTCATAGGGACCAAATAGGGTAGCTGTCAAATTCCATAATTCTCCTACTATGGGGCATGCATTTAGAAGGTGTTGTATCATCTCGTCCTAGTTCTTGGAAAGGGGGCATTGTGATGGGACCAAGTGGCCTTTCTCCAACAAATGATCCCAAGTTAGGATATGTTTGTTCCCAACAAGCCAAAGAAAGTGGGTCACCTTAGGCCAAACCTTAACTTCCCAAAAGGATCTCCGGATTTTTTGGCTGCGCAGGTTATGAGCATTGGTCTTAATGAGGTAAGCTTCTTTGAGGGTTAAGGATCTCACTGTTGAATATCCCCATCTTAGTTTGTCTGGACCCAGAGAGATTAGGATTCATCTCTGATTCAACTGTAGTAAGAGGTTATTCCATGCTTCTTGGGGGGCTTCAAGGTGTCATTCAACTATTGTGTTCCATTCTCAATAGACCTAGGGGTGAGCTTGCACTTTCCAATAGTTGGAAACTTGCCCCTCACTATGAGGTTGAAGAATGAGTTTAAGCTCCTACATGGGGGTCTCTCTATCCAATGTAGAGAGTTGCTACCATGAGTCCTCCCAGAATAAAGCAGTGTTTCCTTCCTTAATTTCCCAGAAGAAGTGATCTCGAATGAGATAGCTATTTTGATTTTCCAAGTTCCATATGACTGATCATGTGGGGTAGGAGGTGTCACTTAGTATCTCACATTGATTTTTTCCTTGACCATACTTTTGAGTCTAGATCCTTTTCCATTGCTCCATGCTGCCCTGAATCCATCTCCACCATACGTTAGCCCCTAAGGTCGCATTCAAATCATTAGGGTCCCTCAACCCAAGACCCCCTTACGCCTTGGGGAGGCAGAGTTTGTGCCATGCAACAAGGGGCAAATTATTTTCCAGGAAAGAACCATTCCACAAGAACTTCCTAAAGATAGTAGTCAACTCTCAATATATTCTTTTGGGGGTGGGGAGAATAGAAAGTTGGTAGAGTGGGATAGCTTGAAGGAAAAATTTTAGAAGAGTAGCACGATTTTCTAGGTTGAGAATCTTGAAAGTCAAGTTGGAAATTTTTTTGAGGACTTTTGAGAATAAATCTTTCAAGTAGGAAATTCAAAGAGGGTTAGCTAGTAAAGGAACACGTAGATATTTCGACGAAAGTGTTCCGATGGAAAATCCTAGGATGCAAGCAAAAAAGATTTGGATTGGGAGGGGAGTATTGAAGAAATAGATATGGGATTTTTCTTTGTTAAGGAGTACCTGAGGCTGCTTGAAATTCTTCAAGGATCCCATATATTGTTACTACTTCCTGAACCATGGGTTCGCCATACAATAAGTTGTCATTGACAAAATGTTGGTGGGTCATGGAGATATCATCTCCAGGGAGGCGTATTCCTTTCAGGTCTTCATTAATTTTGGTTTTGTTGATTGAGTGACTTAGCCCTTCAACAACAATTATGAATAGAAACATAAATATTGGATTTCCTTGTCTCAGATCTCTAGAGTACATAAAAGTGGAGGAAGGGGCCCTGTTTACCAAAATTGAGAAGAAGGGGGTGGACATCATTGAGTAGATCTAGTGTACCCATTCCTTTGCGAACCCAAAAGCTTTCATAGCTAAGAGAAGGTATGCCCAACTGAGATGGTAATAGGCTTTAGAAATGTCTAGCTTTAATATCATCCCATGTTTCTTATGTTGCTTAATTGAATGGATAGTTTCATGGGCTAAGACTATGCCATCCAGTATTTTCCTCCCTTCTATGAAACCCGACTGCTCCTGATTATTTATGTGGTTAAGAATGGGTTTCAGCCAATGCACCATGATTGAAGAAAGGATCTTGTAGATCATGTTGTAGAGCACTATAGGCCTGAATCCACTTGGGGTGTTGGCTTCCTTTGATTTTGGAATTAGGGTGAGGAAGGTTGCATTCAGTCCAGACCATACCTGTCTTCTCTGCTGGGACTCTTCCACCATCTCTACAATGTCTGTACCTAGAAATGACAAGCATGCCTTAAAGAACTCTGCTGTGAATCCATCTGGACCAAATGCTTTGTTGGAGGGAATGTCTTTAACCATGGTTTCCACCTCTCCGAATGTCACTGGTCTCATTAAGGCCTCATTTTTCTCCTTCATAAAGAGGTTGAGGATATGGCAGGTAATTCGTTCTATGTCTTCAATACAATTGATATCTTATTTATATAGGAGTGAGGAATAAAAGGAGAAGAGCACTTCTTCCATTTCTTGGTGCGATTCTAGAAAAATCCCTCCCTCAAAAGTAAGTGAATTTATGCAGTTATGTTATCGGTTGCTAAGCATCAATATATGTAATAACTTTGAGTTCTACTCCCCCTATCAGAGCCACTGAATTCTAGACTTCTACCTTCATAATTCTTCCTCTTGGATCCTTCGCTTTTCTAGCTACACTAGGAGATGACCCTCCATGGTCACTAATGCCTCTGAGCATCCTTCGCAGATGATTTGCATTTGGATCTCCTCCATCCGCTCTTGCAACTTCTGTTTTTCAGCTAAGATGTCCCCAAACTCTTCACAATGTTAGGTCCCCGTAATACTACTGATTCCCCCATTACTATTGTCATTGTAGCCTTGATTGTTATTATTGTGCCCCATAGAAGCCCACTATTGTTATTATTTTCCCCTTATATTGTTATTGTTATGTTGGCTTTGATTATATTGTGACCCCTTAGAATCCTATATATAGAAAGGAGGTTTTTTCATTTGTATCATCCAAGAATTACTCATTTGTGTAATGTAAAGGACGTTTCCCCCTCAAAGAGGCTGATTTTGAAGTTGTTGATCTATCTTTCCTTCTATTTCGTGAGTTGGTTACATAACATTTGGTATCAGAGCTTTGGTTACATAACTCTTTTTTTGAGATGTTTTAGAAGTTGAAATTAAAACCCATTTGAGCCAAAATCTTGATGACCCTCAGTCCCTAATTTTATAGCTTTTCTCTCTATATTTTCAGATATAGGATCCAAGGAAGTTAGGGTTTTTTCAGGCTCCCGAATTATATCTCAAATAGGAGACCTGGGGAAAACCATCATAACTTTCTCTCTGAGAATCATATTGAAATTTCGTAAAAAATTACAGAAATAGTTCGGCCTTTAGTTTTCTGTGTCTTGGTTTTAGGTCCTAAGGTCAAAACAGTGACACGTGGCACTTCGTACAAGTTTTATCTAATGAACCAGTCTATAATCAAGTCATTGTGGGAGATTTGGCATAACTATTTCTTGGAGAATCCAATCTTGATCAGACTTTTGGGGTTGGAAAGAGGACTTAGAGGGCTACCATAAGATGTAGTTTCAGACCTTGTAGATCCGAAATTACAGAGCTACAAAAGATTCAACACCAAGCTCCTACAATGTGAAAAAATGTGTGTAGTTTTTTTTTTTTTTTTTAAATTTGCATAAGTTTGGTTTGAAAAAATTGTTTGAAGGAATTCAAAGGTTATAGTGAAGCACAATTATCATTAATTGGTTCCCTGAAGAAATAAAATGGAAACACGTAGTAAGAAACCTGAAATCTCTAGCATGACTCATGAAGAAGAAGAAGAAATGCAACATGATATATCAAAATTACGAGACCAAGTGCAACAAAATTCACTCTTAAAAAAAGTAACAAAAGCTAAGATGGATGGTTTAAAGAAAGGCGTGGGAGCTAAGATGGATGGTTTAAAGAAAGTAGTGGAAGCTAAGATGAATGACATGGAAGCTAAGATGGATGGTATAGAAGAAAACCTTAAAGGCAACATGGAAGATTTGAAGACATATTTAAAAAAGTTGGTACAAGAAATGCTTACTAATGGCGAAAGGGTAGTAAAGGAAAATCATGATGAGAAAAAAAGAAATGTTAATAATTATTTCATAGAATCTAACTTTGGATTGAAGACCCATGATGTTCCAAAGATCGATATGAAGAATTTTGATGGAAAGGATCTCGTAACATGGATACTACAGATGGAGCAATATTTTGATCTCCATAATGTAAAAAACACACAAAAGTTATGGATTAAAACTTTATATTTGGAACCAAATCAGTTTGTATGGTATCGATGGCTTTTCTCTCATAAACAAATTGTCACGTAGCAATGTTTACGGAAGAAATGATAGAACATTATGAGGATACAAAAAGCAACACCCTTTTTAGCCAATTGATAAATCTCAAACAAAATGGTTAAATGATGGAGCACATTGAGGACTTCCAAAAACTGAATATAAGGGTAAAAGATATTCTAAAGGAGCATAGGATTGATGTGTTCATATGGACTTTAAAGGATAACACCCAACATGAGGTTCACCTTTGGGAACCTAATTCATTAGAGAAGGCATTGAGGTTGGAAAGAAAAATGGAAAGAAAAATTATGGCAACAAGGAAACCTACCACACACAACTATAAATATGGAAGTATTGTTGCACCTACCCTTCCACAACCTACAAGGTTGACACCACAACAATTGGAAGAAAAAAGAGAAAAAGGGCTTTGTTACAGTTGTGATAGAAAATACACTAAAGGTCATAAGTGTGCTGAGAATAGATTATTTTACATAGATTGTGAAGAGGAGGAAGAAAAGGAACAAGAAACGCCAAAAGAATAGGATATTCACCGGGAAAAAACATATCTTGTAATGCATTGGCCGGAATTACCACTCCTCAAACTATTAATATAAAAGGACATATCAAGAAGAAAAAGGTAATAGTGTTGATTGATGCAGGTATTACCCATAATTTTATTCATTGTAAGATAGCCAAGGAATTGAATTGCTTCCTATATCTAGCACCAAAGTGTCAAGTGATGGTTTTAAGTGGAGGAACCACAAATTTCTCTGGAAAGTGCCATAATATCAAGATATCAATGGGAGAATATGTATTGATTAGCCCAATGCTTTCCATTCCAATGGGTGGTTTTGATGTTGTACTAGGAGTCTAATGGATATAATCCTTGGGTACAATATCTTTTAATTTTCAAGAACTTTTCATGATTTTTCTTTTCATAAGGAAAGGAAGTTGAATCAAGGGGTGTCATAGGGAAACATGGAAAGATAATCATCTCCAACGGAATGACAAAGCTTCTAAAGAAAGAACAAGGAGGCGTAATTTCACAATTATGTTCAGTAGAGGTTCCCACATCAAAATCATCTATTTCTCCAGATCTCCAAAAAGTATTGGACAATAATTCCATAGTATTTGAGACTCCCAAAGGCCTCTCACCTATTTATGATAATGATCAAGCTATTCATTTGATTCCATGAAGTTTTCCTCCAAATATCAGGCCTTACATATATCCCTATGCCCAAAAGAGTGAAATTGAACGTATGGTTGTAGAAATTCTAGAGTCTGGTATAATTCAACCTAGTTAAATTTCTTTCTATGCTCTAGTGGTATTGGTGCACAAAAAGGATGAATCATGGCACATATTTTTGGATTATAGGGAGCTCAACAAGCTCACTATTAAAGATAATTTTCCCATTCTTGTTATTGATGAATTGCATGGATCAATTTACTTCACGAAGTTGGATCTTTGTTCAAGATATCATCAAATCAGAATGAAGACTAAAGAAATTCCAAAAACAACATTTAAAACTCATGAGGGTCATTATGAACTTTTTGGTCATGCCTTTTGGCCTTACCAATGCAGCTTCTACATTTCAAGGTTTGATGAATTCCATTTTCAAACCCTTAGAAAATTTGTGTTATTATTTTTTGATGATATACTAATCTACAACAAGTCTTGGAAGGATCATATTCAACATGTTGACAGGGTGCTCAAACTATTGGAGGAGAAACAATTATATGCAAAAAGCTCCAAATGTTTCTTTGGAGTACAATAGGTGGAATATTTGGGTCATATTGTATCTCACGAAGGTGTTAAGGTAGACCCTAGAAAAATTAAAGCCATTAAGGAATGAGAAATCCCTACATCCATAAAGCATTTGCGAGGATTTCTCGAGTTGACAAGGTATTATCACAAGTTTGTTAAGAATTATGGGAGAATAGCAGCATGTATAAAAACATTATTGAAGAAAGATGCATTTTCATGGACTCTAGAAGCAAGGAATGCCTTTGAACATCTTAAAGAGGCAATGTGCCAAGTACCGGTCTTAGTTATGCTAGACTTCACAAAAACTTTTATTGTGGAATGTGATGCCTCAGGAAATGGAATTGGTGTTATTTTAATAAAAGAAGAAAGACCCATTGCTTTTGAAAGTTGTCCAATCAAAGGAAAGTATTTACACAAAGCTATTTAGGAGAAGGAGATGTTGGCAATACCACTTGCGCTTAATAAATGGTGGCCGTACCTAATGGGAAGACAAATCAAGGTAAAAACGAATCATGATAGTCTTAAATACTTTTTTATAACAAATATTATCTTCATAATAGAAACAAAAATGGGTCACAAATATTTTGGGTGATGACTTTGAAATCATCTACAAAAAGGGAAAGCAAAATGTTGTGGCAGATGCACTCTCAAGAAAGGATGAGGATGTGGAAGCATTGTTTTGCGCCATTTCTATTATCCAACCAGATTGGATAAATGAAGCAAGGGATCAATGGAAGAATGATGAAGAAGTGTGGGCACTCATTCAAAAGTTACAACAAGATCCCAGTGCATTTGATACATTTAGTTGGAAAAATGATTCGTTATGGTACAAAGATCTCTTATACCTATGTAAGAATTCCCAACTCGAACAATTTTTTTTTATGGAATTGCACACATCTCCCTTAGGAGGGCACTCAGAATTTTTAAAAACTTACGACAAGGTTAAGAAGATTTTTTTTGGGATGGACTTAAATCAAATATTCAAAATTTGTGGTGGAATGTTTGGTTTGCCAACAAAATAAAGTTGAAACAATTAAGACCCCAGGTCTATTACAACCTTTATCCATTCCAAGCCAATTTTGGGAGGAGGTTTCAATGGATTTTATCATAGGTTTACCCAAGTCCAAAGGAAAGAGTGTCATCATGGTGGTCGTTGACAAACTTACCAAGTGTTAGTTCTAGTCCTCGTAGCCTGTCACTAGGGATCAAAATGGGCTCTTACTATGTCTGGTTTCCAGAGATGTTTTTCACATGATCTTTAATGAAAATCACATCCTAAGCATGTTCATCAGAAGCAGCTCAGAAAAATATTTCCAACGATATATCACACTCTCAAAACCGGCTCTCGGATTAGAAGATATGATCAAAATGAATGATTTATTCTTGGTTATGCATGTTTTGAGGTCATTTGTTGCACACATGGACAATTTTACTACAAAATGAGTTTCTGAAGTAATGGACATGAATTTTATAAAAGTGAAAGAGGTTTTGTTAATCACATACCAAATAACAAAACCCTCCTTTGGTTTATGCATAGGTGTCACTATGTGGGAGATATGCAGTGATATTTGAAGCCTACATTTTTTTTGCTGAAGCAAGAGTCATACCTTCTAATTCATTAAAACATAATATGCATTACATAATGTACACTAGTTCACAAGGAACTATAATCTTAGAGAAAAAAACAAACCTAAATGTTACTAGGCCCAAGGCCAAAGCCCCGCCCCCTACACACAAAAATTCTAACCCTTAATAGGAATACAAAGCCACCAGATGGTCAAACCACCAAAAGTTGACTCCCCAGGCAGAAGAGTCGCACCCGAAGCTAAGAAGAATTACCTAGCTAGACAGATTTCGGGTCCAAAAGACTCACCCTTATTGCTGCCAAGAACCTATTATCATGATCCGTTGGACTTGCATCTTTAATCTCAGCTGTTAGATCATCCCGTCTGATCCAACAGTTGTGGAGGATTTCGCTCTGTGAAGAAGCCTGACCCTTACCTAGAAGGTCCCACAAACATGCACGATCAATCTTGACCATTGATCTGCCTTTGCTGATCCGACAGCTGAGGATCATATCGCACGGGGCAACATCAATGAAAAATAGCGCGTGATTAGGGCGGTATTCCAACTAACCCCACTGCCACATGTTTCCCGATGTATGGAATTGCATCCAAATCTGTAAAACCGCTTCTCGCTTGTGATGCATGCGATCACCAAAAAACCGCCCCCGACGTGGTAAGGCGATCACCAACGGGAAACTAGGGGTTTTGCGGCCATCGAAAGATCCCAGAATCGGCCAATCGCCTCTTCCCCTCTATGCCTGTGCCTAAACCAGTATACGATACGACAATCGCCCACCAATCATTCCACTAAAAAGTCGAGTCTCCCAATTTACTTTCCCCTAGGATCTCTGGGTAAATTCTTACCAGAGTTGCGGAGGCTGAAAAATGTCTGTAACCCATAACAGACTGGACAATGAAGAAAATAGCTACCCATACAGAAACTAAATCAACAGGACCTTACCTCCATGGCCCTATCCTCTTTCGCTTACTCGTAACACAGAGTTTTTAATCTGCTCTGAGGCCACTCCTGCCACTCCATCCTAACCCTGCTTTTTGAATAGTTCACACCTTGGTTGGCAAGAAGATCCGCCAATTTATTGGCCTTTTTGCGAACATGGTTGAAACTTATTGTACAAAGTCCTTGGAGGTGACCCTGAATTCTTTGGAAAACTCGGATTAGCCTCCAGTGTTTTGAGACTTTCTCCGTCACTACTCCACAGCTAATTATTTTCACCAAGTTAATGATTAACTCAGAGTCCGCTTCTATAATTACATTCGAGCAGTTGTCCTGCTTCAGAAACTCTAAGCATTGCTCCATGGCCATTATTTCAGCCATGTTATTGGTAGCTTTTCCTAAATGGCCATGGAAGATGGAGATAATGCGTCCTCTTTCATCCCTTAAAACCCCTCCATAACTAGCAGTTCCAGGGTTTCCTTTTGAAGCCCTGTCAATGTTGTATTTCAAATACCCTTCCGGGGGGGATGCCAGAAATCCTTCTCCGTATCCATTGAGATTCCTTGCCTATCCAGGCCTTGAGGAATGAGCCCCTGCATACCCAGCTACCTGAGAATTCTCAAATCTGCCTCTGAGGGAGGATTTTTAGGGTAATTACTAACTGTGGTTTCCACTGTTTCCTTAAGCTGTTTCAAAATCAGCTCAAATAAGAGATGAGGGGCCTTCTTTTCTTCCTTGGATATTCTCTTGTTCCTCTCTTTCCAAACATTCCATATAATGAAGCTTGGTGTTAGGGCCCAGGCCGAGCTAAGCAATTCATAATCCAAAAAGTTTATTCTCCAATTATTAAGGGTATTAATGATACTCCCTTTGTCCCAGTCGATTTGATGAAAAATGGTAGTAAAAGTATCCCATAGCCAGGAGGTGAAAATGCATCTATTGAGTAAATGCTCCATAGTCTCCTCTTGAGCTTAACAGAGCTGGCATCTAGAAGGCCCCAGAACACCATTGTCCCATGTCAAGATTTTCTTGTGATGTACCAACCACATGAAGAGTTTAATCTTCATCCACCCTTGGTGCCTCCATAGGTTCTTCCAGATCTTATCTGGTATATGGGAATCAAGCTCAAGTAGAATTCCTTTTGCTTCCTTAAGATTAAAGGTGCCCTCTTTATTGTTGCCCCATCTTAGTTGGTCTTGCCCCCCTGTTACTAAGATATTCCTTTGTTCCAACATTCTCATGAGTGTCTCTGCTTTTGTTTTCAAGGGGCTCTCCTCTCTGCAATCAATGTTCCTCCAGATTCTCCACTTTCCTGTATGCTGAGTATTATCCCAGAAGTCTTTTGCCTTGTTTAATCCTTGCATGTCTGTCTCATGCTTAAGGCCTAAAAAGTCCTCTTTCAATAGTATTGGTTCTTGTTGCCACTTATTCTCCTAGAATAGAGCTAGGTTTCCATCTCTGATTTCCTAGAAACTATTTTCTTGTACTAGGCTTCTATTCTCCGAGGCTTTGTTCCAAATGTATGAGCCCTTTATATTTCCAGACATTCTTATGAGATCACTAGTTTGCCAGGGGCTAGCATATTTTTCTTTCCAGATATTTGCCCATTGGGCATATGGATTTTGGACCCAACGCCACCAAAGATTGGCCCCTAAAGCATTGCTAAGAATTTCCTGATCATCCAAGCCTAGGCCTCAGTGGTTCTTGGGTTTACAGATTTTATCCCAAGAAACTAAGGCCCATTTTTTTCCTTGTCTCCTCCTTACCCCAAAGAAAGTCTCTTTGGATGTTTCTAAATTGTTTTAAGACCCCTTTTGGAGCTGGGAGAGCTGATAACATGAAAACCGGTATAGATTGCAGTACTCCCTTTGTGAGAACCAACCTACCGACTAGGTTTAAAGATATGATGGTCCATTTTCTGAGTTTTTCCTACAACTTGTTGATCAATGGTTCCCGGATGCTCTTGTGCATTGGTTTAGTAGCTATGGGAATTCCTAAATATTTTCAGGGGAGGGAATCCCTTTGAAAGCCTAGAATTCTGGAGATGTTTCTCTGAATAGCAATATTGGTATTAAAGAAAAAGATTTTTGATTTGAAGAGATTAACTTCCATACCTGTGGCCATGGAAAATTTGTTCAGGATTTGTTTGTAGGCTGTAGCTTCTTTGACTATGGGGATTCCCTGTAACATTGTGTCATCTACAAATTGTTGATGAGTTAGTGCTTGACCATTCTCAGTTAGTTGTAGGCCCTTAATCTTACCTGTTACTTTAGCATGCTTGATAGACCTACCAAGTCCTTCCATCATGAGGATGAAAAGAAAGGGAGAGAGTGGGTCTCCCTGTTTGAGGCCTCTAGAAGGACTAAAAATCTCAGAGGGAGAGCCATTCACAAAAATTGAAAAGCTGGAGGAAGTCACTAGGGCCATAACCCATCTGACCCAGTTATGATCAAATCCAAAAGCAATAAGTACTTTCTTGATATAGGTCTAGTTTACCTTATCATAAGCTTTGGCTATATCTAATTGCATGATCATTCCAGCCTGCCTTTTGCTACTTAACGAGTGAACCACCTCTTGAGCTTGAATGATGTTATCTAAAAATTTTCTGCCTTCTACATATTTGGATTGTTCCCATAAAACTAGAGTAGGAAGAAAAGGTTTAAGTCTATTAGCCACTACCTTGGATATTATCTTGTAAACCACGTTGCATAAAGCTATGGGTCTATACTTATCCGGAGTTTGAGCAATGTCCTACTTAGGGATAGGGAGATGAAGGAGGTATTGAGCACTTTCAGAATAGTTCTGTTCAACCTGGAATCCTCCACTACATTCAAAATATCCAGTTTAACAATATTCCAACATGCTTTAAAAAAATCCACATTGAAACCATCCGGGCCTGGTGCTTTGCCATTCTGCATGTCTTTGAGGACTTCACTTACCTCCTCTTCAGTTACTGGTCTGTTAAGGTTGAAATTGTCCTCTCTAGACACCAACTTTGGTATGTTTCTAGTTACATCTCTGATGAACTATTCTCTGTCTGAATTGTTTTCCTGAGTTATGCCTCGGAAGTGCTAAACTAACACAGCTTCAATGTCCTCATGGGAGGTGTGAAGTTCCCCATCCTCGTTCTTAATTGAAGAGATTCTGTTGTGAGCTCTATTAGCCATGGTGGATTTATGAAAAAATTTAGTGTTACGCTCTCCTTCTTTTAGCCATTGAACTCGAGACTTTTGTCTCCAAAAAATTTCCTCTTGTTTACACAGATTATCCCATTCTTGATGATGTTTATCAACTTGATTACTTTTAACTTTATCAAATCCTTTCGTGATCAGAGCTTGGTTAAGAACCTTCATTTTGTTTTCAATAGATTTTTTTTGCTTTCCTGTTCCAATCTTTTAGCTTGAGTTTGATGTGCTTTAGTCTTTTATGTAGAAGAAACATTCTTGTTCCCTGAATCTGTAAATCTTCTGACCACCATTTTTTAATATTGTTGATGAATTCTGGGTGGGAAAGCCAGATGTTTTCAAATCTGAAAGGTCTGTTCCTGGGAGTACCTATGCCTTTGATCTCCAGTTGAACCAGTCAGTGATTTGAGCCTCTGAAGGGGAGAACTCTCACTATTACTTCCTTATCTATTAGCATAAGATCCTCTGAGATAATGAATCTTTCTAACTTAGAGGATGCATGAGACTCTCCTCCTCTTTTATTATTCCAAGTAAAGAGCCCAGTGTTCGTATCAGTGTCAACAAGATTCATATTGTCTGTAAAGGTTTGAAACGCTAAAGAGTCTTTACTTAGAGCTCTGGTTCCCCCTTTTTTCTCCGAAAGATATTTGATCATGTTGAAGTCCCCTCCCATGATCCAAGGTATTCCTGCATGTCTGTCCCTGAGATCCACAAGGGAATATAGAAACCTGAGTTTGTCATCTATTCTTTGAGGGCCATACACATTTGTGACTAGATAGGTATCCTTGTCTCCTACAGGTTGAATAACTACTAATAAATAATTCCTGGATGCCTTAGCATCTATTATGCCAATTTTTTGGGGGTTCCAAAGAGTGAGTATGCCCCCCGCTGTATTCTCTGCTTTGACTTCTAGAAACTCAAATCTACTGAGCCATTTGCTATGAATTTGTCTTAATTTTTGAATGGAACATTTCATTTCTTGGATGAAGATTATATTCAACGTTTCTTGTTTCATTCTATTACTAAGCATTCTCTACTTTCTCTTACTCCCTATACCTCTAATATTCCAAGATGTAAACTTCATAATTAAAGATTTGTAAAGGAGTAGCTGGCTAGATCTTTCATCTTACCTAAATATATCATTAGCTTTCCACACTCCATCAAGATTTCATTATGCTTTTTCCTACCTCTTTTCTTACCTGGGTTTCTAGTTGCTAATCCTGGAGTTGTTTTCACACCTTTGTTATCCTGCTTGTCAATGTTTTTTTCCTTTCTCCAACGCCTTAGCCTACATTTTCCATAAAAACAACTATTGTATTCTATTGAGCTCTTCTTGAGGTAACGAACCTACCCCTCCCGTGGTTCCTTGTATCAAGAAACCTTCCAGATCTAGGTGTTCTTTGTCAAGAATCTCCTGTAGCTCATGGTCCTCCAGGTCCATTTCACTCTGGGTCATTTCCTGATCCATCTCTAGTTTTGCATCACTCATCATAGTTTCTTTCTGATAATAAATATCCTATGTTTGTTCACGGTTTTCTTCTTTCTCCTTTTCCGTAGGACTCCCTTCCAATGCTTGATCTTCTTTTGTGATCTCTTCATCTTCCTCAAGAACTTGCAACTTGTTCTGACTGACCTATTTCCCTTCATCTTGATGTTTCTTTAGCCCTCTTTTGCCACCTTTTACTCGATTTACCACTTTCTGAAAGCTATAAGTATTCTTCATTGTGTTAGCTTTGCTTTTGTTTACTACTTTACTGATTGGACAGTCTCTAAATAGGTGCCCATGTTCATGACATCTGCGACATCTGAACAAAATATGCTCATAGTCTACTGTTTGCACCCATTCTTCATAAAAAACTTCCAAGATCACCTCATCCAGAAGAGCTCTTGATAGATCCATTTCCACACATGTCCTAGCAAAGGAAGTATATTTTCCCCTTCTTGTGGCTTCAGAAGCTTTGACAAAACAACCTAATTTGTTGCCTATGGCAGCTAATGATTCATTTTTCTAGTAATCAAGAGGTAGAGAATAGAGCCTTACCTAGACCGGTACCAAAGTAAAAGTCTCACGTTCCGAGACAAAATTCATCATCCATGGCTGCATATAAGTCCAGTTGCTGCATAGAAGTAGGGCCCTCCTTCAAATACTCTGTCCTTATCTTCAATATTCGTCAACACCATAGTGAAGAATCCCTTTGACCCAAGATGTAGGTCAATGCTACCTTTAGGTTTCTAGTGATATTTGATCCATGTCTGTAAATCTTTTTCATTGGGCCATAAGCCCATGAATTTACAGATGATGGCATAAGTCCACATGTGATCACTGTGCGCCTGTAGAGTAGGATCATTTAAAATAACTCTGGGTGTGATCTCAGCTTTGGATTTGCAGGGTGCCTTTTGTTTTTTGTCTTTAGTTCCCTGTTTTTGTCTTCTACCTCCTTGTATTTTGTGCCATTGTTTTCCTTAGTTTTGGCTCCTATTATCTCCTCTTCCATATTTATTTTCCCTTCCTCCGCAGTACCTCTAGCATTTTCTAGAGGTTTCTTGCCTCTACTGGCTACAACCTTATTATAGAAGGGAGTGGAGATCCCTCCTCTTCGACCCTCCATGTGGATCACAATCTACAACTATCTGAAACCCTCGATGTTTGCCCTTGTTGTTCCCTCCTGCCACTTCACTCTTTTCCCTCAAAATCATATTTGAAGCCTACATTAAAACAAAACAAATTTTGCATTTGTTTTACTATTTTAGTCATTGTAGTGTGGCGCCATTTTACAACAGATGGAAAGTAGTTTTGCGAAACCCAAGGAGGTTTTTTTCAACCACCAGCCATATAGCAAAACCTCTTTCAGTATATTCATAGGTGTCGTGAATTGGAATATTTAACTAGATCTTTACAACTTATTTTCACATATTTAAATATTTAATGATTTCCTGTTTTAGAGATTATTTTTTGGCACAGATTCCAAGCAACTGGAAGCGAATTTCCAAAATTTGAGAGAGTTTTTTCTCAAAAATGACCTTATCCATGAAAACCTCTTTTTTTTTTTTGTAACAGGTGTTTTGGTTCAAGAGATACGAGTTCATATTTGACCCCTATTTTCAGAAATTCAGTCCGAATTTAATGTAATTGTTTCTATCTTTAGGGAGATGTTTGAGCTCAACTCCCTTAGTATAGGGATGAGCTAATTGTATATATTTTATGAATTTCAGAGTGTAAAGGGTTTGAATTTTTTAGTAGAGGAAAGCTGCTTTGGATTTTGTAAAGATTTTTCTGAATATTATTTTTAATGGAGCAGTTTCTGCCCTTTATATTTGGGATCCATCACAGTGTTTAATGTGCAACATGTTTTTCTTGTAAATTCATTTCCATGCTTTGTTTTTTTTTTTGTTTTGTTTTTTTTCTTTTTCTGCTAATTCTTGTTACAACATTATCTAAGAGAAGTGGTAGGAATCCATCCATGCAAGATGCTCCTATCACAATGATTTTGTTGTTAAATGGAGTGGTTATCTTTGCAGAATCCATCCTTTGTTAGATGCTCTATTGAGTAACCCAGTGTTTCTTTTTCTTCTAACACTGCCACCATAGATCCATCCCTTGATTGATGCCTGTAGGGTAGCGAAATTTCTCCTCTTTATTTCTCTCATTTACATCTTTTATCTGGCTGAACATTGCACTTATTTTTCCCCAAGTTTGTTGACATAAACTAGCCTCGATTCCATAGCCCAATGATACATTCTCCTGTTGTTTTCGACTCACAACTTTCAATCAAATTCCAGTACTTCATAGCTAGCCTAAGATTCACTTATTGCAACCATGTTTTGTTGGAAAAGAGAGAGCCCTCTTTGGTCTGGCAAGGCTAGATGCCAGATCAAAAGTTTGGTCTGTGGTTACTGTTATCACAAAACCAGTACTAGGGACTGCAACCAAGCCAGGTCTCATGTAACTGTTTCAGACCATACTTTAGATTAGGAATTAGCCTTCCTAATCAGAGAGGGCTCTCTCACAACTCTTGACAAAATCCTTCACACACTAGATGGCTAACTCTTTATTTACTTATGAAAGCATAACTGGTTGGAAACACACCAAAAGATATCTCATTGGGCTATGGAGTCTATAATATCAAGTAGACAAGAAAAACACAGTGAACTCATAGAAATCAAGGCTCTTAGCATTACAAGTCAAACATATTCCACCACACATAGCTTGCTGTATACACAGGAAATCAGAGCATATAAGTATGAATTCTGAGTGATTGCATACAACAAAACCATAAAATAACATAAGGTATAACACATCATCACTTCATTTGACCATGACAATCCTTCAAGAATCTTGAGAAGAGAATAACTCTGTTTTACTATTACTGTCAAAAAAGATCTTACAGTGGCCCAAAACAACACACTTTTTCTATTAAGTATCCAACCTTTTTTACATCTAAGTTATTCCTATATATAGCCTATCAAAACACTGCTGTACGAGACTCCTCATCAAGCATGAAGGGAGCTCGGGCTTTTGACATAAATGACCTTAACAATAACATAAACAAACTAATTTATTACAAGAGATATGATGCTACGAAAACAGAGGATTCCATCATATTGGCACTTTAAGTCTTCTTCCTTGTATACCCTGCTGTGTCCTTGGAGCTTGCCACCTGTAGTATTGCAATAATAACCATATCCAAACTTAAAACAGATTCAATGTATATACAGCTCCGGATACTTGATGTATAGATGACTCAACAACCGAAAAGAAAATGAAGCCTATATTCTTGGTTGCTGCCTCCCCTCGGTGTTCATATATTAATGATCCATCTTTAAGCCATTTAAACCTTGGATAGTCCCGTGTGACTGAAGAGAACTCATAACCCAGCCATCCCACAACTGGACAAGTGTATTATTTAACACCTCAGCAGCTCTATCCAAACCCTAAAATTTCGGAGATAAAGTGACTTTTAGGCAAAAGACAAAACTTCGGCTTTTTCTTTGAATATTTACACCTGGCCTCCTTTTCAAAATATCTGACTGATCTTCTATAATCTCCATGCTGATATTAAACCATCTCTTTAAATATATGCTGACCTCAGCATTCCAACTCAAGCTTTAAACCTAACCAGTCATCTACAGCAGTTTCGTAGCGCGCTACGAAACTGCTGTAGGTCATCAAAATTAAATATATGAACCTCAAAACAGCAATATTTCAAATCTATGATTCCTTTAGTCTTTCCATACAGGTGTGAAGACACAAAAAAGTCTCAAAAACTTTTAAAAAGACAATGGCCCAAAATATATCAAAATCTGAGAAAACACATTCCTCCTTGAATCATTAAGCTAGCTTGTCTAGCTTTTCTTTCAGGCTGATGACTTCCTCCTTCAACTTCTTGTTCTATGCTCTTAGACTTGCATTCATTTGTTTCATAGTTTTTGCCTGTTTTAGAGCTGGTACTGTCCATACATAGGCGTCAGATACCGAACTAGCTTGACTGATCAAACTTGTTTTACCTTTCATCACAGCTTTCTTATAACTAGTATATCTCACTGCCTTCTCTTTAAAAATATTATGAACCTGAGGTATCTCCTTACTTGCTCCAGCTTGTTTTTTAATGGCAATCACATTTCCACTTTGACTAATAACCACCTTATTGTCCTTATTCTTATTTTTAACTGCTTGGACTATTTCAGAGAAGATTTCAAGTGCCTCTGTCCTAGGCATGTCTGAAGGGACTTTCTCTTTTTGAGCCTTTTCTGCTTCCTTCATTTGCCTCCTAGTCATTGGTCTGCGAGGTTTAAAGGCATACTCTTCACCTGGTTCTTCAAACTTTAACCTTTTGGAAGCCTTTGACTTCTTAGAACTCTCAGGTGAAGATTGTGTTAGATCAATATGCATAGGTGACACCAATTGATCTGGTTCTATTTCAAGTGGTTCAACTTGGATTGGATGTTCTTGTTCTAATTCAATGGCTTCCAACAAATCATTTAGACTACCCTTAGAAACAGGACTCTCTTCCACATGAGCTGATTTTCCTTTTTCTTTGTTCAGCTGGCCTCTAGTTCTTGCTCTTGAAACTCTTTCAACTTCACTAGACTTAATTTCATCTTTTCTTTTGTGAGTCTTCTGTTTAGATGATTCTGGTGTTTCTTTAAGAGGCAACTTAGAAGCTTCTTTTTCAGATACTTTAGATGATTTTGAAGTTTTGACTACTGATGCTTCAGGAGTTTCTTTGACTGTTACAGACCTCTCTGGCTTCTTTGTTTTAGCTTTGGGCTTCTTATGGTCTGTTATTTCTTTCCTAATCTCAGCCAAAGTAGTATCCTCACTCCTATCCTCTCTTTCTCTTACAGGTAATGGAGTGAGGCCCGTTTTACTAGGGAAACCGGCCATGAATACAAACGAATCCCAGTCCTTACCAATTTTATGTAGGCTATCCAACACCAATAATTTAACCAGACCATGATGAAAAAGAGACGTTTCATAAGCTTCCTTTTTCAACTGAATCTTGTCACACATCTTAGAAATACTCCTGAATAAGTAAAAAGGGATGTCTATTGAGCTCTTACCAGTGAAGTGTAGTAGCAGCTTGAAATGATATGAGTAGACTTTGTTGTACCGACCTTCACATGTCAAGTACCTCTGGATGCATGTCAATAATGTAGCATAATTCTCCTTAAGATAGCTCCTTGGGACAGCTTTAGCAAGATCTTCGTCTACATATGGTGCCTTTAAGAACTCCTTACACGGACCCATATCAAACTTGAAATTCTTGAACCATTCTTGGCCACCTCTTGGGATTTCTGTGACTGTAGAAATGACTTCAGGGGAAACCGGAAACTCCAGCATGGCCACTTTTGAATTTAATCCCGTGAAGTTCACTGCAAATGCCTTGGTCACTTCTGCATGTCCACCTTTGAGTTTTTCACAAAACCGCCAACAACCAGCACCTCTGAACGCCTTTGCTACTTCCTCATCCCTGAGGGTTACATCTAATCCCTCCGGCTCTGTTCTCACACATCTACCCGAACGGTGCTCCTTTCTTTCCATGTTTCTTTGCACAATTCTACACAAGGAAATGACGGTGGTTTGCAGCACGAAAACACTCTTTGGCTGTAGAAATCAGGCTCGCTTGCAGTAGTCTGTTTAGAATAAAGCTCACGCTTTTCATAGAGCAGAAGACATTCATATGTTATGAAAAACACATTATGGAATGACCACTTCCTATAACGTCCTCCAAACTGACACCTAACTCAATGAAATCAGACCTGATGGCAAAGTAATGGCTAATCATGACACATAAATGGTGTGAGGAAACAATCATAACCGGACTCGTGACTCACTACTTCTTGGATTAGACATTCAAGGAAAAATGCTGCACAACAGCCCGAAACCCCGATTTCATAGTGCGGGCAGTTCAAATTTAAAGGAATGCGCTACGAAATCGCTGACAAACGGGCCGCTACGAAAACACGCAAACATTATTTAGCAGCAGAACTGACCAATCATACCCGCGCTGCGAAACTGCGCAAGTACCAATGACATGACATGACATAACTAACCATGATGGAAGATGACTAATGCCCTTGCCTTTACACGAATTTCATTCATAACTCTTGAGTTTCAAAATTTGAAATTGACATAAGTTAACAAACTTATTTACAAGACCTCAAGACTTTATAAAAACTTATGGACAATTAACATATACATGAACTATAGATTCTAGTGATAACAGTTACCTCAAAATTTCCTCTTCTCAGCCTTAATGTTCATTCTGAGTGCTAACATATTGACGCCGTTGCTAGGGAACGAGGTGACAGATCTTCTCCGGGAAAGATCATTCAAGTTGCCGATATGGTTTTTGATGGTGAGCAGCGATCAGACACATATGAAGGATGAAACATTGACCTAGTGACTCCAAATCAATCTAGAGATTCCAGTGCTCACTGATCCGTTCATGTACTAAAATAAGATGGTAGGGCATGTGGAAAACCCTGTGTGTTGTGAATTTTTCAAAGAAGTTAGAGATTAGTTAGTGGATATTGAAATAGATGAGGTATTTTTCATTACCGTGATTCAATGTTTTAGATCTCCAAACGGTAAAACTGGTTTGTTTGAGTTAGTGGTTGAAAAATTTGAGAAGGAGATTGAGTATATAGATGTTCAAATTAAGTCATATGAATTCTGAGATCCCAAAAAGTTCTTGGAAACTCTCCCTCCTTCAAAACAAGAAACAATAGGGCTGCCTGTGGATGTTTGCATTGACGATTTGCAGTTAGAAGAATATGTTGAGGAGTTAGGGCATCAAACATGGTCTAGTTTCTATGATCTTGTTGTTCCATATATGGAGTATCTTTTCAGTTTGAATGACAAACCAGATTGTCTTTTATACAACCAAACTCATTTTGTGCATGTATGGCTGTCAACATTTCTAATTGTGTCCTGGTTCAAGCACTCCTTAGCATCATCGTTGCCACAATTGCTTGATTGGTTGGTCTGGAATTACAAGATTACTTGATCTATCAATTTTGCATCAGAGTAGGGTATATTTGTAAATAAATAAGTTGCCCAAGGCAGCATTTCAGTTTCTGGTATTTGTTTATGTACATATTGTAGTATGTATATGTTTTTGGATTGGTATGAGTCTTTTGGGTTTACTGCTGTTTGTGATCGTATTTCCCAATGGATGGGGCACTTATTCTATGGTGTTCTTGACACCTCCAAGGAGCCATCATCCCCAAAAAGGCCAATGTTAGTTCCAGTCTTCGCAGCCTGTCACTTGGGATCAAAATGGGCTCTTACTATGTCTAGTTTTCAGAGATTTTTTGCACATGATATTCAGTGAAAATCATATCCTAAGCATGTTCATCAAAAGAAGCTCAGAAAAATATTTCCAACAGTATATCACACTTCCAAAACCGGCTCTCGGATCAGAATATATGATAGAAATCATTGATTGATTCTTGGTTATGCATGTTTTGAGGTCATTTGCTGCACATAGGGACATGTTTACTACAAAATCAGTTTTTGAAGTAATGGACATAAATTTTACAAAAGTGAAAGAGGTGTTTGTCAATCACATACCAAATGACAAAACCCTCCTTCAGTTTATGCACAGGTGTCACTATGTGGGAGATATGAAATGATATTTGAAGCCTACATTAAAACAAAAAAAAAATTGCATTTGTTTTATTGTTTTAGTCATTGTAGTGCGGCGTCATTTTACCAAAGATGGAATGTAATTTTCTGAAACCCAAGGAGGTTTCTTTCAACCACTAGCCAGGTAACAAAAACCTCTTTCATTTTATTCACAAGTGTCATGAATTGGAATATTTGACTAGATCTTTACAACTTATTTTTACAGATTTAAATATTTTAATGGTTTCTTGTTTCAGAGATTATTTTGTGGCACAGATTCTGAGCAACTGGAAACAAATTTCCAAAATTTGAGAGAGGTTTTCTAAAAAATTATCTTATCCACAAAAAACTATTTGAGTTTTTTAACAGGTGTTATGGTTCAAGAGGTACGAGTTCATCTTTGACCCCTATTTTCAGAAATTCGGTCCAAATTTAATGTAACTGTTTCTATCTTTAGGGAGATGGTTGAGCTCAAATCCCTTAGTACAGGGATGAGCTAATTGTATATATGTTATGAATTTCAGAGTGTAAAGGGTTTGAATTTTTTAGTAGAGGAAAACTGCTTTGGACTATGTAAAGCTTTTTTTGAATATTATTTTTAATGGAGCAGTTTTTTCCCCTTAGATTTGGGATCCATCACAGTGTTTAATGTGCAACATGTTTTTCTTGTAAATTCATTTCCATGCTTTGTTTTTTTTCCTGCTAATTCTTGTTATAGCATTATCCAAGAGAAGTGGTAGGAATCCATCCATGCAAGATGCTCCTATCAAAATGATTTTGTTTTTAAATGTAGTGGTTATCTTTGCAGAATCCATCCTCTGTTAGATGCTCTGTTGAGTAACCCAGTGTTTCTTTTTCTTCTAACGCTGCCACTATAGATCTATCCCTTGATTGATGCCTGTAGGGAAGCAGGATTTCTCCTCTTTCCTTCTCTCATTTACATCTTTTATCTGGTTTAACATTGCACTTATTTTGCCCCAAGTTTGCCAACATAAACTAGCCTCGATTCCATAGCCCAATGATCCCTTCTCCTACTATTTTCAACCCACAACTTTCAATAAAATCCTAGTACTTCATAGCTAGCCTAAGATTCACTTATTGCAGCCAAATTTTGTTGGAAAAGAGAGAGCCCTCTTTGGTCTGGCAGGGCTAGATGCTAGATCGAAAGCTTGGTCTGGCTTGGGCTAGATGCTAGATCAAAAGGTTCATTCTGAGTGCTAACGTATTGGCGTCATTGCCAGGGAACAAGGTGACAGATCTTCTCCAGGAAAGATCATTCAAGTTGCAGATCTGGTTGCTGATGGTGGGCAACGATCAGACACATATGAAGGCTGAAACATTCACCTGGTGACTCCAAATCAATCCAGAGATTCCAACACTCACTGATCTGTTAATGTACTAAAATAAGATGGTATGGTATGTGGCAAATCCTGTGTGTTGTGAAGTTTTCAAAGAAGTTAGAGATCAGTTAGTGGATATTGAAATAGATGAGGTATTTTTCATTATTGTGCTTCAATGTTTGAGATCTCCAAAGTTTCCTCTTAACGATAAAATTAGTTTCTTTGAGTTAGTGGTTGAAAAATTTGAGAAGGAGATTGAGTATATAGATGTTCAAATTAATTCATATGAATTCCGAGATCCCAAAAAGTTCTTGGAAACTCTCCCTCCTTCAAAACAAGAAACAATAGGGCTGCCCGTGGATGTTTGCATTGACAGCTTGCAGCTAGAAGCATATGTTGAGGAGTTAGGGTGGCAGACATGGTCTAGTTTCTATGATCCTATTGTTGCATATATGTAGTATCTTTTTAGTTTGAATGACAAACCAAATTGTCTTTTATACAACCAGACTCATTTTGTGCATGTATGACTCTCAGCATTTCTAATTGTGTCCTGGTTCAAGCACTCCCTAGCATCATCGTTGCCACAACTGCTTGATTGGTTGGTCTTGCATTAAAACATTACTTTATCAATCAATTTTGCATCAGAGTAGTGTAGATTTGTAAATAAATAAGCTACCCAAGGCAGCATTTCAGTTTCCGGTATTTGTTTATGTACATATTGTAGTATGTATATGTTTCTGGATTGGTATGAGTCTTTTGGGTTTACAACTGTTTGTGGCTGTATTTCCCAATGGATGAGGCACTTAGTATATGGTGTTATTGACACCTCCAAGGAGCTGCCATCCCCAATAAGGCCAATGTTAGTTCCAATCTTCGCAGCTTGTCACTAGGGATCAAAATGGGCTCTTACTATGTCTGGTTTTCAGAGATGTTTTGCACATGATCTTTAGTGCAAACCAAATCCTAAGAATGTTCATCAGAAGCATCTCAGAAAAATATTTCCAATAGTATATCACATTCCCAAAACTAGCTTCCGGATCAGAAGATTTGATCGAAATGAATGATTGATTCTTGGTTATGTATGTTTTGAGGTCATTTGCTGCACACAGGGACAAGTTTACTACAAAATCAATTTCTGAAGTAATGGACATGAATTTTACAAAAGTGAAAGAGTTTTTGTCAATCAATATCAAATAAAAAAATGCTCTTTCAATTTATGCATAGGTGTCACTATGTGGGAGATATGTAGTGATATTTGAAGCCTACATTAAAACAAAACAAATTTTGCATTTGTTTTACTGTTTTAGTCATTATAGTGCGACGCCATTTTACAATATATGGAAAGTAATTTTGAGAAACCTGAGGAGGTTTTTTTCAACCACGAGCCATTTAACAAAAACATATTTCGGGTTATTCACAGGTATCATGAATTGGAATATTTGACTAGATCTTTACAACCTATTTTTACAGATTTAAATATTTAATGATTTCCTGTTTTAGATATTATTTGGCATAGATTCCGAGAAATTGGAAATGAATTTCCAAAATTTGAGAGAGGTTTTTATAAAAAATGACCTTATCCACAATTTTTGTTTTTGTTTTTGTTTGTTTGTTTTTTTTTTTTTTTTTTGCAGTTTTGTAACAGGTGTTATGTTTCAAGAGATACGAGTTCATCTTTGACCCCTATTTTCTGAAATTTGGTCCAAATTTAATGTAACAATTTCTATCTTTAGGGAGATGGTTGAGCTCAAATCCCTTAGTACAAGGATGAGCTAATTGAATATATTTTATGAATTTTATAGTGTAAAGGGTTCTAATTTTTCAGCAGAGGAAAGTTGCTTTGGACTGTGTAGATTTTTCTGAATATTATTTTTAATGGAACAGTTTCTGCCCTTTAGATTTGGGATCCATCACGGTGTTTAATGTGCAACATGTTTTTCTTGTAAATTCATTTCCATGCTTTGTTTTTTTTTTTATCTGCTAATTCTTGTTACAACATTATCTAAGAGAAGTGGTAGTAATCCATCCATGCAATATGCTCCTATCACAATGCTTTTGTTGTCAAATTTACTGGTTATCTTTGCAGAATCCATCCTTTGTTAGATGCTCTGTTGAGTAACCTGGTGTTTCTTTTTCTTCTAACACTGCCACTGTAGATCCATCCCTTGATTTATGCCTGTAGGGAAGCATGATTTCTCGTCTTTCCTTCTCTCATTTACATCTTTATCTGGCTGAACATTGCACTTATTTTGCCCCAGGTTTGCCGGTAGAAATTAGCCTTGATTCCATATCCCAATGATCCCTTCTCCTGCGTTTTCGGACCCACAACTTTCAATCAAATCCCAATACTTCATAGCTAGCCTAAGATTCACTTATTTCAGCCACATTTTGTTGGCAAAGAGAGAGTCCTCTTTGGTCTGGTAGGGCTAGATGCCAAATCAAAAGCTTGGTCTGTTGTTACCTCAGAATTGCCTCTTTTAGCCTTAAGGTTCATTCTCAGCCTAAGGCTCATTCTGAGTGCGATATATCGATAAATAGGTAAATATATTGTTTAAAGTTGGCATCATTATTCCAATTAGATTTTCTGATTGGATTTCAAATTTGGTCTCGGTACGAAAGAAGACCGGAGAGATAAAATTGTGCATAGATTTCCGGAACCTCAACAAGGTGTCCTTAAAGGATAATTACCCACTTCCTAAGATGGACCATATTTTTCAAAGAGTAGTTGGAGCATCACGAATTTCACTTCTTGATGGTTACTTAGGCTATAATCAGATCTTGGCGCATGAAAAATACCAAGACAAAACTGATTTCAAAACACCTTGGGGAACTTTTAAGTATGCTAAAATTCCATTTGGATTGAAGAATGTTAGAGCCACTTTTCAGTGGGCGATGGACATAGATTTTGCTAATGAGAAGGATGTTTTCTTTGTTGTTTATTTAGATGATTTGATGGTATTTTCTGGTTTTGATGATGAGAACTTTCACCACTTGAAGATTGTCTTTCAGAAATGTAGGAAGTTTGGGATTTCTCTCAACCCGAAGAAGAGTCTTTTTGCCATGGACAAGGGTAAGATTCTTGGTCATATAATTTCTAAATATGGTATTCACATTGATCCTTCAAGGGTGTAGGCGATTCAACATATAGATTTTCCATGCAATAAAAAGGAGATCCAAGCGTTCAATGATAAGATGAATTTCTTACGTAGATTTATACCAAATTTGGTTGAACATTTTCGTGAAATGACTAATATCTTGAAAAAGAACAACACTGTGAAATGGAATGAGGATGCCATGAAATCATTCAATTTGGTAAAGTTCGCTTTGACCACAGCCACAGTCTTGATTAGTCCTGATTATACTCATGATTTTATTATATTTTCATTTGCATCCGAGCACACCATGGCTACGATATTGATGCAAAAGAGGGATCAAGTGGAGCATCCTATTTCTTTCTTCAGTACGACTATTTGAGATGCTTCTTTGTAGTACAATATCATTGAAAAACAAGCACTGGCTCTTATAAAAGCATTGAAGGATTTTAGAGTATACATTCTGCATTCACATACTATAGCATATGTTCCTAACTCTACAGTCAAGGATTTTCTTATTCAAACTGATACGGAGTGAAGAAGAGGTAAGTGGATAGCAGTGCTGTTGGAGTATGATCTTGAGATTAAACCTACCAAACTGATCAAAGGACAAGGCTTGGCAAAACTGATGCCTGAATCAAATATGCATGCTTTAGACATCAATCTTATTGCAACAATGTCAGAGGACAAAGAAGGTGGCTCACTCATTCAGGTATCAGAAATGTTTCTCAAATCACCTTGGTATTCTAATATAGTTTATGTTCTTCAGCATATTTCACCACCTCTTGGAATGTCAAGAAGTAAAGGTAGATCACTTAAACTCACGTCTGCAAAATTCTGCATTTCAAATAGTGCTCTTTATTGGAAATATCTAGGAGGAGTCCTTCTTAATTGTTTGTTTGAAGATGAAGTTCAACAGGTAATGAATGAATTTCATAGAGGTGATTGTGGTGGTCATTTGTTTTGGAAAACAACAGCTAACAAAGTGTTGAGAGCAGGATATTATTGGCTGACTTTATTTTCAGATTTGTATAAAACAGTGATGGGTTTCCATGAATGCCAAGTTTTTCAAGGAAAAAGGAAGTTGCTTCTTCTTCCTTTGAAACCAGTTGAAGTAAATGCACCTTTACAGTAGTGGGGACTTGATTTCATAGGGGAAATCCATCCTATATCATCAACACAACACCAATGGATCTTGACAGCTACCAATTACTTCACCAAGCGGATTGAGGCCATTCCAACAAGGCAAGCCATGGATACGGTAATTATCCAATTTTTAGAATCTAATATCTTGTCTCATTTTGGGTGCCCTCACAAGATTATAACAGATAATGCACTGGCATTTAAGTCCAAGAAGATGGTTGAGTTTGCTACAAGTACAATATTACATTGGGTCATTCCACAGCATACTACCCGCAAGGCAATGGGCTGGCTGAATCATCAAATAAATCATTGGTGAACATTATCAAGAAGATGTTGGAGGCAAACAAGAAAAATTGGCATCGGAAGCTTGTTAATGCCTTGTGGGCCAACAGAGTGAGCAGCAAGAAATCCATAGGTATGTCACCTTTTGAGTTGGTTTATGGTACTGATATAGTATTTCCTACATCACTTGCAGTCCCGGAAATGAGATTATTACAAGAAGTTGGCAGGGAAGAGGATGATATTCAACATAGAATTAATCAAATGATTCACCTTTAGCAAACAAGGGAAGAGATTTCCCAAAACACTTTCCGGTTACAAGAGAAGATAAAGAAGATTTATGATCACAAAACCAAAGAAAAAAGTTTCAGCTGGAAGATGTATTGCTGTGGTGGGATGCACAGAATGAAAAAAATGGAAAGCATGGTAAGTTTGACAATTTATGGAAAGGACCGTACAAGATCTCAACTTATTGGGGACAAAATGCATTTTTTTTTGAAGGAAATGGATGGTCAGGATTGTTCAGGAGGGCCAGTGAATGGTAGGCTCCTAAAGCACTACTACTTTTGAGGTTGTTCCTTGAAATTACTTCACCTTCATTGTATATACTAGTTTGATTTTCCTTGCAAGTTTTC
This sequence comes from Pinus tabuliformis, assembly GCA_031772625.1. Lineage (NCBI taxonomy): Eukaryota > Viridiplantae > Streptophyta > Pinopsida > Pinales > Pinaceae > Pinus > Pinus tabuliformis. The sequence continues at coordinate 97,437,243 of CM062809.1, forward strand.
AAGTACACTGTCATTCGAGCTTGGGGCCTGAAGTGAAGGCTATAAAGTTTGAATGATTAGTGTCAAGTTTGGTTGATTTGGTTTTTAGTCAAGTTTAGAGTCAGTTTGGTTGCGAGTCAGTTTTCAGTTTGTATTGAGTCATTTCTTCACTTTTTTTGTTTTGACCATATTGCCCAATGAATGAGGCACCTGGTCTACGATGTTCTTGACACCTCCAAGGAGATTCCATCCCCAATAAGGCCAATCTTAGTGTCAGTTTCTGCATACTTCCATCAGGGATCAAATTCGCTCTTTGCATTGTCATTTTAAGGGTCTCGTACTGAAAATTTTACATCATTCCATTAGGTCATGTCATAATGATCCACTAATGGTTGTCTTCTCTTCAAAAATATAAATATTTCCCTTATAGAGTATACTTGTTGACCCTTCTTCAGGTTGTCTTCAGTTATGGTTTCATGGTCAATTTGTAATCATGGTCTGTTAGGTCATAAGGAATGTTTTCATTAGGTCTTAGGGTTTCATCACCAAGGTCAAGATGCCTGATTTTTTTGTGTAAATAAAGGTCAGCAAGGGTATGAGGATGATGAACAAGTCAAGCATGATGGCTTGTAGGTCATAGTCACTGAATAATTATCTTTTAACCTAATGTAAATTTCACCACAAAAACATGTTTTTGAGGCGAAAAACAGAGTATTTTGAGTTTATTTGTATTTCTTATGTAATTCTAAGTCACTATATGTAATAAATGTTCCCAGCTGCACCAGAGCATCTCTCCTTGTTGCATGACAAAGAAACATTACAAAAATCAGTTCAAGATGAGCATTTATCCACCTGCAAAGACACAAAGAAGAAAAGGGCATTAAAACAGAGTTTTCAAGAAGGACAAGAAACATTAGAAAGTGGGTTTTTCAAATGAAAAATCAAAATCTACTCCTATTTAAGCTCTCACATTTCATTTTCAAATTCATTATCCTCATTTGCCAAGCAAGGAGTCAAAAAAGTGAGAAGAAGAGGCAATCTTGAGTAAGTTTTAGGTGAAAGAAGCTTGGTGTTGCGCTTCTGGAGACCGGCACTGCGCTTTGAGCCCGACTCTGTGCTTCTAGTAGAATTTCATAATGTAAATTTACACTGGCACTGCGCTTCTAGGGTAGCACTGTGATTTTGTGTAGTGGCATTGTTCTTTGTGCAGGAGAGCTAAAAAACCTCAAACTCTCAAGGAAACTCCAAATTTCTCTCTCCTTCCATCTTTGAAAGTAAGTTGACATCCCTCACTTTAGTTTTGGTTTGCAAATCAAATCTATAAGCATCATTTTTCATGTTTAATATGAAACCCTAAAATCTCCCTAATGATGCCTAAAACCCTAAATCCTCACTGTTCATCATATCACTTATCGCTACAGCTCTAAATTCTCCTATCCCTATTCCCCTATCACCTTATCCCTTTTACCCTTCACCCCTATTCCATATCATTCCAATTCCCTTTATCCCTCTTCCCTAAGAGAAAATTCTCAAGCAAACAAGCCCTCCCCCTCATTTCCTACTCCTCCATTCATTTCATAGTCACAAGCTCATCTCCCATCCCCTCATTCCTAAAAACACTTTCACTCATTCCCTTCATACACCTCAACCTTGCAAACATGGACCAAGAAGACTGAGACTATGAGGAGGAGAACACAGGCAGTGACACTTCAGCAGATAGAGCCAGGCAACCGAGAAAACCACACAAGGGAGGCAGGATTATCAGAGAAGAGCCATCAAACCTTAGGGAATTGCAGGCCTCTTAGTTGGATGTCACATGTTTCAGATACCTTGGCTGCTATGAATTCTGTGAATAGGTAGAGAGAGATTAATACCACTCGGAGCTCACTAGAATTTTTGTAGCCCATCTTCAGGACAACAGGGTGACTCTTGCTGGGGTAACATTCACCATTTCACCTTCCATCATTTCAGATGCCACTAGGATTCCTAATGTAGGGGAGAAGTGGTTCAAGGGTCAGGACCTAGATGAACACTATTATGAGCCTTATATCAAACCCCAACATAGAAATGAGGTGAAGAGACTTTTTCCTGTCAAATTTCTTGAAAACAAGTATGTCCCCATGAAGAAAATCATCATGAAGTATTTCACTTATGAGGGTAAGTTCTCTAGGTTGTACACCTATCACATCAGGCTCCTCATGCATTTTACCAGGGTGAGGATGTTAAACCTCCCTTACTTCTTGCTCAGGAATATTGAGAAGATGGCTCATATTGTCTAGAGAAAGCCATACCCTCAGCAAATGAGCAGTCTTTATCATTACTCCCTGATCAAGATCATTGTGCTTGATCATCTCAGTCTCCTCAACATCTCTTAGGAGACCTTTATTTCTCATGACATTTTCAGGAGTCCTCAAATTCCTCCACCAATGTCTCAAGAAGCAGGAGGACCTTATAGCCAAGTGAAAATAGATGAGGAGGCCAAGGAGACAAGAACTACTAAGGTGCCTATTTACATGACATATCAAAGGGGCACAAGGAGACTATTTGCAGCCGATAGGCAAGTGTTTTCTCCATGGGATGTGGAAGGGGCCTTGCCTTCTTAGTCCATAGGTAAATGCTAGCTCCATAGGATGTGGAAGGGGCTTTTCCTTCTTCATCAACACAGTAGGTACCAGTGCAGCAACTGCACAAAGGGAAGGAAAGGATGCCAGAGTAGATTCTTGATGATGAGGAGGAAAGGGACTTTGACTCGACTTAGCATGATGAGATGCAGCAGCGGTATACCCATCATGGAGTGGAAATCATTGACTTAGAGGCTTAGGACGAAGAAACCATCAAAGACATCATAATACAAGAAAGGGAAGCTCAAGTACAATCTTTGGCGAACAATTTGGAGAGGGCCAAATATTTATCATATATTTGGAGCAAGAAAACAAACAATTGAATGAAAAACAAGTCCTCATGGAGCTAGAAATGCTCAAGATGAAACGGCAAAGTGGTAAAGAGGCACAAGTCCCTTTGACTCCTATTGAGAAGGAGATTGAAGATGATAGGGAGACTTGGCTTGAGAGATTCAACCTGCACCTTGAGAAGCTACTACGGAAGGCCAACAAATAAAATGAGATGCTCAAACACATGCCCTATCATTACAGGAGCCAAAACAAGATTTGCAACAGGAGGGTCAGAAAGATGAAAATTAGGCTGAGGGCCTTGAAAGGAAAAAAGGAGGAGGATAGACATAGGATGCTGGCTGAAGCTTCCTTGGCTCATCAGAGCACTTGATGATGGTGCTTCTCACTAATTTTGGGCAGATTTGGAGCAAATTTTGTCAATTTCAAATTTTGGAATTTATTACATAGAAAAACTGCCTAGAAGCATAGCGCCACCGGCGTTGCGCTTTTCCTAGGGGAACCCAATGAAGAAATGGTTTGGATTTTTGGATTAAAAGTATGAGGACATGCACCCTAGCAAGTTTCAAATTTTTTGGGGCAGAACTGGTCCACCAAAAGGTCAAAAAACACCCTAAAAATGACCTTTCTGCCACTTTTTAGACACACAGAACCAGTCTTAGGAGAATTACGTTTTGAGGGGTCAAATGAGCTTAAAATGCAAAAATTATAGGTTTTTTGGAAAGTATACTTTAATACCTTTCCAATGAGCTATCATGGGATCAATTTTGATGTCAGGAAGGCCTCCAAAAGGGACCTGAAACTGGCGTTGTGCTTCTAGCTAGTGGTGCTGCGCTTTGCGCAGTTTTGCTCAGGATGGCCATTTTTCTTGTTTTTTCACTGTGATCATGGATTCTCTCTCATAGAGGTTGTTTCACCATTTTAAATGATGAATTTTCATGTAATTATGATAGATAAACAGTAATAGAGGGTAGATTCATTACTTTAGGAGTTAGTTTGAGCTCAAATGAATCAATTTTTCACTTTTAGAGGTAGGTTGTTGAGATGCCTATATTCCTGTTTCTTGTTTAGTATCAGTTAGATTAGATCCTCATCTTAGGGATTCGACCCCTGAGGATGGGAGGAGGTTGAATACTTGTCTATATCTTCTTCTTCTTTCTCTTTGTAGAGGGTTGGACTCAGCTGGATGCTCAGACCTTGATTGTACACCTTTTGTAAGCAGTTTGGCAGGAGATTAATAGGAATTGCAGCTATTTTTATGGGATCCATGTGGTATGAGTTTTAGTACAGTTTCTTCTTATGTGATCATATTTTAATGTGTTTTATGTATTCCATTCATCATTTCATTTCTTCTAGTTGAATGTTTTCAAGTTGATAGGTATAATTCATTATATCAGTGCTCTTCCTTGGGAAACCATTCATCATTTCATGTTTTCTGCAGTCTAGGAAGGATCCATGGTTTTCACATGCCCTTCTTAGCTTCTCACTAGTCTAAAACATCTCATACCATCAAGCCCTTGAGTGCTAAAGCCTATGCCTACCTTTCCCCATTGAACACTGTGCAATTCTGACTTAGTTCCCTAGACCTAAACTGTCCAGCTCCTCCTGATCCAGAAAAACCCCTTCAAAATCCAATAAAAATTTAGTGCTACTATACCTAGCCTAAAATCCTTTTCCTGATCCAGTCATCTTGGCTGAGATCCTTACGGAGAGAGCCCTCTCCTGGCCTAGTAGGGCTATCTACTTGGCTAAACCTGGTTTGTGGTTACCCTCGCATTGCCTTCCTTCAGTCTGAGGTTCAATCTAGGTGATAACACCAAGTATGCACACTTTTGTGCATTATCTCATCCATTTAAAGCCAGTACAGTTTCTACTACATTTATGGAAACAATTCAAAAGCTACATGGAAACCCAAAAATTATTGTAAGTGACAGAGATCCCATTTTCACTGGAAATTTTTGGACATAATTATTTTCTTGTCTTGGTACTCAGTTAGCTCATAGCTCATCTTGTCATCCTCAATTTGATGGGAAAACTGAGATAGTAAACAAATGTTTGGAAGGATATCTTCATTTCTTTGTATAAGATAAAGAGACATAATGGGTCAAATGGTTGCCTTTGGCTGAATGGTGGTATAACACTTCCTTCCATATTGTAGCAAAAATGCTCCCATTTATGGCACTTTATGGATATCATCCACAATCCATCACATCATATTTAAGAGAAAATTCTAAGGTTAAAGCAATGGAAGATCACATCAAGCATGAACACCAAGTTCTCCAACTCTTAAAGGATAACCTCACTTTGGCGTAGAATAGAATGAAACAATAGGAAGATCAACATCACAACGAAAGAAGTTTTGATGTAGGCGACTGGGTATTCCTACGGCTACAACCATATAAAAAAATGTCCCTCAAGCAAGCTAAGAAGGATAATACATTATCACCAAAATATTATGGTCCGTACAAGGTGTTACAAAAGATTGGTACTATGGCATACAAATTGGAGCTTCCTACAGCTTCCCAAGTGCACCTAGTTTTCCATTTTTCATGCTTAAAGAAGGTTATAGGTGGTAAGCTCCCAATTCAAACAATATTGCCAGAACTTGACGAGGAAGGAAAAATCATATTGGAACTTGAAGTAGTCATAGAAACAAGAAGTTAACAGCTATGAAATCAATCAATTTCAGAGTATCTCATTAAGTGGAAGAACTTACCCATTTAAGATTCCATAAGGGAGGATGAGAATTTTATACAGAAGCATCTAAAACTACTCAAGCATTGAGGGCACCACTTTTTTGAAGGAGAGGGGCATGTTAGGTCTTTATAATAATAGTGATTCCCCCATTACTATTGTCATTGTAGCCCTTATTGTTATTATTGTGCCCCTATTGTCCCCATATTGTTATTATTGTGCCCCATAGAAGCCCACTATTGTTATTGTTGTGCCCTTATATTATTATTGTTATGTCGGATTTGATTATACTATGACCCCTTAGAATCCTATATATAGAAAGTAGATTTTGTCATTTGTATCATCGAAGAATTGTTCATTTGTGTAATGTAAAGGAGGTTTCCCCCTCGAAGAGGCTGATTTTAAAGTCGTTTATCTATCTTTTCTTCTATTTTGTGAGCTGGTTACATAACACACGATTCCAAATTTTGATTTTCAATTTCAGTGAATTGAGTTTCCTTTAGAAAGTTTGCATATTGGAGCCCGGGGGAACCTCTAGGATCTTCCAAAAATATTATAATTTTTCCACGAAGCCTGGATGCCAAAGCGAGAAGCTTTCAAAGTGAAAGGGTTGGTTCTTTGAGGGGGCATGGGAGGCTATATTAAGACATATGGGCTAGTGATTTGGGATGAGAGAGGGCAGAATGGAGGCTTTAATAATGAGATCCTTAAGAAGGAGTTCCTCTGACACAGGATACTGATCCAAACAACAGGCCACCTGGTGTTGACCTCCTCATTGATTATTTCAAGTATGGAGCCCCGACCTTGGTTTAACGTCCCCCAAGTGAAGATACTTAATCAAATTATTGAATGCAATGGAGTTGGGCTCCAAATATCTGACTCCTCCACATTTTTCTTCCAAATTTCAAATGAGATTGAAGTTGGCCCCCTATTATCCATACAAAGGATGGAGTAATGGATTGCAATGCCTTGAGATCTTTCAAAAACAAATCCTTAGCTTGAGGTATGGAAGGTCCATAGACTGTTGAAGGGTTGTACCATACCTCAGAGCATATTGAAATGAAGGTACCAAATAGGTTATAACAGGTTCCAATCTAGTCTTTAAATATTACTTGCGCAGGGTTCCAAAGCACCACAATGCCCACGACCATTCCAATGGCATCAATCATCATGAATTCACTGTTCTTCCAACTGTACTAACTTACCTCCTTTATTTTTTCTGCTTTCATTTTGGTTTCCTGTAACATTACAATATCCCGTTTGACTTTAATGATTTTTTCCTTCAAAGATCGAAGCTCACTTTTGTTGTTGCATCCCTAAATATTCCAAGAGACGATTTTCATTGAGAGGGGGGAAAGGAGTTGGGAAAGTAATCCATCAATTGTCCCATTTGACCTGAGTTTAGCACAAGTTCGCCTGCTTTCGTGATTACTTCTCTTGTCATCTTTCTCCCTTTTTTGCCTCTGTTAGGTGCTCCTAGATTTGGGAGGGTAATAGCCAACATTCCTCCTTCTTTTCCTGAGCCAGGAGGTTTGGGATCTATCTCTTGCTTCCCCAGTTTGACACTCCACTGGTTGAAGATGTTGCTGAAGTGCAAGAGCTGGTTGGCTAGGATTTCTTTAACATTCCCTTTGAGCCATACTCTGAATATGTCAAGAATTTTCCTTTCCTTCGGTCCTAGCCAGTTGCTTCGTTCCTCCGTCTCTAGCACTTTACTTGTGTGATTGAGGATCTCCTTGATTCTTCGGTCTTCTTCTACAGTTTCTGACATTTTTCTCTTGGGGGTAGCTTTGTCCATGGAAGTTGTGGGTTGATTGTCAACATCCATAGCCTGAAGTGGAAGTTGAGACCTGAACTCATTTTTGAATTTCTTCTCTTGCATCGGCTCCAAAGTTTCCAAGAGTGTGAAGGGGTTTTCATCCCATTGAGGGGGGTTTTTTACCAGTTGGGTGGGTTTTCTGGTCAGATATTGGCTGACGCGTTTTTGGGTTAGATCAAGAAGTCAAGGGAGTGGCTTGGGCTCGGTTCTGTCGGTTGCTGTGACCTCCTATAGGATGGTATCCTTCCTCATCATGATGTAGGGCTGCATGTTGGGCTTCCTCAACTAAGATAAGGAGTCCGTCATGGAAAAAATGTTTGTATTCATGGCAGTGGGGACATTTAAAGGGTACATGCTCATATTCAAGGGGTTGCGACCAAATAGAGTCATGGTAGACCAACTCAATTTCTTCCGGAAGGGGTTGGGATATGTTCATATGGACACAAATATGTGCATATGTTACATGTCGTCAATGCTTTTTGATCTCTGAAACTTTTTCAAATTTACCAATAGCATTTCCTATTCCTTCTAAGATATCAGTTACCTAGAAGTCATCTGGAAGGAAGAATAGTCTTACTTAAACTGGAGCTGCCTGGAACTATTCCTTGTCGGGATTGTAGCATTCCTCCCAATAGCGAAGAAAGAGACCCGTGTTGTTCATGAAATAGGGTCTATTCTCAAAAATGTGTTTCCTATTGTCCAAATCTGCAAAGATCATGGTGAAAAATCCTTTGGCTTGTAGGCACAGTTCGATCTGACCCATTAGGATCATTTGTGTTGGATCCACTGAAGGGTGTCTTGTTCCCGTGGCCAAATACCCAGGAGCTTACAGATCAGGGTGTGATATTTCATATACTATCTTGATTTCTTTAGTCAATTATTTTGGATCATGAATTTGGGGTTCCTTTCTGCCTTTGGGAGGTAACGGTTACTCCCCTATGCCTGCCATTGAGCACCCATCATTGGAGTTTCCATGGCCATCGAGGTTGATGTTCCTAGTGCCGCATTGCTCGAGTGGACGAAGGGCGTTTGATTGAATACATATCAAAATGAAGGAGGCCCCCCTCGCCTAGGCGAGGGGCATTCATTGGAGGGCTTCACTCCATGGATTGGAGGGCGAGTGCCGTAGGTGGGATTGATGCAGGGATAGAGGCCAAATGACCCTAGCCAACCGATATGACTATAGCAGGGTTGCTAATTCAAGCTAATATAACCCTAACTGCAGAGCTCAGCTAGTTGGAATTGCACTTATTACAAAGTCATTGATTCTAATATTTTGTTTCAAAAAAAATTCAAAATTAGTTTGGGGTTAATTATATTTTATTTTTAGTGTATTTTAGATTTAATTTTATTTAATTTATTATATTTAGTTTTTATATTTCATTTTATTTTAGTCTAACTTAAATTTATTTCGGATTAAATTTATTATTTTATTTTAATTAAATTTAATTCCGTAATATTTAGATTTAGTTTTTTTTGTGTTTGTTTTTTTTTTTTTTTTTTTTTTTTTTGTGTTTGTTTTGTTTTGTTTGTTTGTTTGTTTTTTAGATTTTAGTTAAGCTCTATATTATTTCTATTTTATTTTATTTTATTTATTTATTTTATTTTATTTTTAATTTTAATTCATTATTAATTAAAGTTTATTATTTCTTAGTGTTAATCTCAATTTAGATTTAGTTTTATATGGTTTTATTTTGTTACTTAGTTCTTAATTTTAAGATTAAATTGGTTTTTAATAATAGTTATTGTTGGGCTTGTAGGTAGATAATAGAATATTGGAAGCCAAATATTAAGGAAAAGCAACATAAACTCAAAGGGTTATAAAATATGGATGAGCATACACTTTTGGGGGTTACAATTTATGAAAAGAGAAGGTTATTGTAGGAGTCATATCCTTGGAAGAAATTGAATATTGTGGACTAGATCTAAAGAAATATATTACAACTTGGAGAATTTCATGTTATCATGAAATTTCTTGAAATTTTATGTACTCTAAAGGTTTCAGATCATATCTGCAACTATTGTACACTATTTGCATAGATAGTGGTTGGTTGATTGACTTCATTTTCATTCAATTTTGATTCAATTTATGATCCAGATAAGTGTTTAATTTGTGGGTTTTGCACTACTGTAAACTCTATTGAAATGTATGGCTTATTTAAATAATTGGAAAGCTATATTTTCATGGTGGAACTGATTGATATCAAAGTTGAGCAATGAATTCAAATAGATATGCATGTTATCACTGATAACTATTTAACAATTTGATGACACATTTATCTTTGTTTTAATCACGATTGTATTATGAGAACTATTTCCTTAATGCAATTGTGCAATTGATTTTGAATTTATTCATAATTGAATTTAAGTATGTGCTCATTTGAATATTCACAACTATTTATGGAGATATTCAATTTGTACATCTGACTTATTAGCTATAGAGCATACGAACTATTTCTTTGATTTTTTAGCTCATCCTAATCTTAGGTTCAATTCTAGTCCATTTCCTTTTATCTTTGCTCTTGATTGGGATGAGATCTAGATATTTTCCTAATCAAGATAGAATAGATTTATTTTTGTTATTTGCATATTAAAGTAGATTTCATTTTGCACTTAGTTTAATTAAAGGCAAATTCAAAAGTATCATTTTGTAGGTGTTGTAGCTAAATTTCACACCTAAAACCCCTCAAATTTTATCAAATAAGGTCCAACAAGGAAACAAAATCAGAGGCCCGTTAGGGTGACAATAGGGTGAAGGATTGTCAGTAATTATAGATCAAGAAATTTCATCTTCAAGGACAATACATACCTAAAGTTGAGACTCTGCACATAAAGTATCTATTGCATCTCATTATTTTGCAAATTTTTGGACTGCTAGCCACATCTTTTGTTTCTATGATACTCTCTCTCTCTCTTCAGTTACTATTATAGTTGTAGCAAGCTATAAATTAATTTAACTATTGTAAAGGATATTAAAATAACATGATTGGAAACATCCTTTGTGAATAAAGAATAAGGAGCATATGAAGGTGCTAAAGCAAGCAAAAACATGTTTTTGAAATTGAAGCAAGCATCTCACTATTCGTAACAACAACTTGGAGCATTATTGAAAGACAATTTTCTCATCCACAAACTTGATGCTATAAGAACTACTAAAGCTACTAAAAAATGGAGAGTGCACTAATTGTAAAGGCAGATTGCGCTTTGTTGGTGATATGAGCATTGAAATTACTGGAGAGTTGGTTATTCATTTTTCCATATATTTATTTATTTATTTATTTATTTATTTCAGATAGAAGTGCAAGTCCACAAATTTTGAGTTGTTGAAAGTATTAAAAATGAACATAGAAAAGTACCCAGATGTGGAGTTTCTATGGGCTGGAAAGAGAATTGATACTCTGCCATTTTGGACATATCCTTGATCTACATCAAAGTTGCACAATAATATGATGTTGTACATGTTACATTTCACTAAAAATATTATCAATCTTGTACCTATGCCAGCAAAGGCTTTCATAAAATATGTGAGAGGAATATTTGCTTATAGGCTATCATGATTTCTCTGATGTATGCCATGGATATATTGATATAGCATGAGAGCCATGCCAATATGCAAAGACCAGTTAATATGGTTCCAATGTTAGCAACACTATGCAAAAAGGAATTCTGATTCTAAGGATTTTCTATTTCTTGCATGAATGCTATTGTATTTATTAGATTATGGCATATGGATAGAGATCCATTTGCTTCAATATTACCAACAGTTTAAAAAAAAAATTCCAAACTGTGGCATTTCCAGAGAATGTAAACTATCTATAATTCAATCCCATAGAAGTTTACGAATACATCAATTCTCGTTTTTAATAAAGATAACTTTTTGGAAAAGTATTGGAGTTGGAAAAAACACAGATGTTGGTTGACTTTGGTAAAAATAAGGGTTTTTAGAAAATAGATTTTAAATGTTTTATGCATGATGAAGCCAGGGTCCTGCTTGGACTTCCTCTTACCTTGGACAAAGTCAACTATGTATTTGATTGTAGAGATAAAAATAAGGTGCTCAATTTTTTTTATGATGAATATACTTTAAAAAGGTGAGGCTTTAATTTTCAATCTTTATATATATATGTATGGGTCATATTTATTTGAAAATATTTTTGGGACAATTGTATAAATGTTTAAAAAAAACAAATCTGTAACCAATTCTTGAAGAGTTAGATTTTGAGGGGGTTCAGAGTCTTGGATTTTGAAGTCATGATTATTTTTGTAATGAAGAAAACTTTTTGAAATTGAAGAATAAAGGACCATTTTGATTCCAGTTTTTGGGGTAATTGCAGAAATGTCTTCCTTGTTGTATTTTCATTATTTCACTAATGTTTTTCTTGTATCAGAATGAGTGTAATGAAGTTGTTGGCCTATTTTTATTAACATTACTAATGTTGTGACCTTAGCAAAGACTACCTATAACCACCATGCAACCACCATGCTGGAAATTCCTCCATGTCATGGGATTTTTCTTTCATTCTTTCTATAGGGTCAACACTCAAATTCTTAATTTCCTGAGTTAGTAAACCATGATCATCTTCATATTTCTTCTATCCACCTATTAATAAAAGCCCTGCAACCCTTAGTTAACTTGGCCATTTTTTTTAAAGATAGGTTTCAAAACTAGAAATTAGTTGCAAGTCATCATGGCCTATCCATCCAAACACAAACTGTAAAGTTTTCATCAATCTTTAGATGTCCCGAGCACTGGTTCCCCGCATCCAGGAACTGTCTCTAGGGAAAGAATAGTAAGATTCAACTAATTCGAAGGACTAACTTCCTCAATCAGATACAAGTAGGTAATTCCTTCTCTTCTATTTGCTTGTAACAACAAGTAATATCATACATTAGCAAATAATGGCTAATTTTAGAGTTAGTTTAGATTTTAGATTAGTTAGAATATATTATCATTAGTTTAGTATACTTTTATTAAAAAGGTAACTAGACCCATTTTAACTAGTCAGAATCACCATCCCAAATGGATAAGGGACTAATCTGGGCTTTGGGTGGGTGATATCCCCAATGTTGATCATAATCACTTTTGACCATCAACATTTTTGGCACCAGAAGAAGGGAAACATATAGATTATATGTGTAGAGTCTTAATTTAAATTTTTTCTAACTAATCATGGTTCATGTGTACATTCCTACTTTGAGCCATGCCTTTAACTCATGCAAGCCTACCAGAATCATACCCAAAAAGCAACTTGAATCCTTATGTAATATGAAATATGATGGTGAAATTAAAATTTTCGCTTTAGATAATCTTTATCAATTTGTGGATAAATGTAAATATTTTGATATCACTAATGATAATGAAATTTACAGGTTGTTTACTCTCACATTCCAAGGACAGATTCAGAAATGGTTCAAAACACTACCAGCTAAGTCTATACATTCATAAAACCATTTTGTGAAGGTTTTTCAATTGGCACATTAGAACTACAATTACGAAGATTTGTATTTAAAGATCGAAAATATTTTTATGCATGTAGATTATTCTCTTAATGAATTTTATGCTAGATCCATGTCAATTTGTTTTAGATTTCATCTCAAGGATATACCTTCGAACGAAGATTTAATGGAATATTTTGCTTTTCTTGTTATTTCTACCAATGAACGTAGTAAATGAAATGAAAATGAACATGATATGTCAAATCTGTTAATTAACCTTGATTCCACGTCTAATTTCATTGAACCTATGAATAAATTTGAAATTTTATCATGGTGACATACTTTTATGAGTTTGTTTCACACTCTTTTAGAATTCAAGAATCAATTGTCTAGATGCAAATATGAAATTTGAAGATGCACTTGAAACATCTCTTAATGCTTATGATCAGGAGGAAGGTTCAATAGAGATATATGAAATTCAAGGGTTAACTAATGAAAATGTTGATCTTTCTTCTTCAAAGGTAGATTCAATGCTAGTTCCCATTTCTTCAATAGAAAGTTTTTTATAAAATCAGAGTTCTAATCATATCAATAACAATGAAACACATGATATTGAAAATATTCAACAATCATCTAATTTTTTGTATTCTGGAAACCATTACTCTTTCTATGCAGACCTATTTTCCAATAAATTAGTAATGGTTCTACCAACCTTTCTGTTGAAACCTTTACTTCAACTAGTTGAAATTGGTTTGAGAACGAAATTTTTTTGGTTGAGGATAATTTTCCCATCAATGTTAATTCTAAATCTCTTTCCATCCTTTTGTTGATGTTGTTAATTCAAATACACCGTGTTATTTTCAAGAAAGAGAAGTTATATTTGATAAGTATTTTGATCTTGATGACATAGAATCACATCCATTACCAAATGAAGTACATCTAGTTGCAGATTTACGATTAGCAAATTCTCATGCCTTGTCTTTATTTCCTTTGTCTCAGCACAATTATGACTTTGAACATTCTTATGTGCCTTATTTTCAAGTTTCCAACAAAACTCATTTTAATATTCTATTGAAAACTTGTTTCAATATATTGCTGTTGGAACTCCTTCCTCGTGGCAATTCTATCATTGTAAATAATTTCCGGTCCAAAAGTTGTCCTATTTATTTTAGATTTAGTAAATTGGAAATATGTTGTACATATGACAATTACTCTAAAGAATTATACTTCTCTTTCGCTCTTATGTTTTTCAATATCTTTCATGGGAAAAGGGTAGTTTCTTTAAACCTTTGATGGATAACACAAATTATTTTGATCTTATAAAGTCTTGGGAAGAAAATCCAAAGCATGTTATTCAAGGTATCTTTACAAATGTTTTCAATTGTATATATCATGATAGAATTGAATTATGGCTTGAAGAAACTTACATTAGGAAGTTTCTTGTAAATAGGTTTTTTTTATTGTACCTTTTATAGATAATGTAGAAAAGTTTGTTTTTACATTACATAGCATAGTATCAATTTTATTTCTATTACTAACTCTTGTTGTACATATAACTGTAGGAATTAAAAAATTTGACTTGCTACACTAGAGATATGACTATACTTAGTTTTGGTTGTTCCTGCAAAATAGACTAGGAGTAGGAGTAACTTAGTTTAGTTTCTTTTCTTTTGTTTCTAAAATAGTGTAATTGTGAAATAATTAAGTGCCAAACTGTTTAGAAATTGTACCTTAACTTTTGGGAAAAAAATGGAAAATGGTGAAAAGTATACTTCTGAAAAATTTATTTTGTTAAAGAATCCGTTTCAAGTATTTAACAATATCAATGTTGAGATCTTATCAAAATACTTGTTATGGATCATTTCCTTTCTGGGTGTCTCTCTTTTATAGGCTCGACGCTAGCCTTAGTTTAGGTTCAATAAATTTGATGATCATAGGCATATGTGAAATTTGATAAAGATGCAACTTCATGCTATTTAATCTTGATCATGAGAAGAGGTTATTTCTTTAAAACATGATGAAATTTGGAGAAAATTGAGATCTGAAAGGCAAACCATAACGAGATTCTTCAAGGTAAAATTTGCATATGTTTATTTTCATCTCCTAGTAATTTTCATTTTGATTTCATTTTTTAGCTTTATTTATGTATTTTCTAATCTAATTTTTGGTTTGGTAGGTCTACAGGAGTTTCTTTCAAAATTTAGCTCTATTGTTACCTTAGACAGGGAATTTACTTAGTAGTTAGGAAAAGAAGTTATGTTGGAGTTCTAGCAACAAATTGCATTAGGGAGTCTTTGTACCTTTATCCTATTTTCATTCAACATCTTGTTTATTTTGTTTTCAAAATTGATTGTAAGTCTCATCTTCAAAAAATAATTATTAAGGCGTTTAAAGCTTTAACTTTGAAAATAGATATTGCAAGACAAGCGACATCCTGATGCAACTTCATCTTTTACTCATAACTACTTTCTAAATTTAGAATTTAGTTTTGAATAAAATCTCAATCAACACCATACCATGGGAGATGTGGGCCAATCTTGATCTCAACATAAATGAAAACACATCATACGATTTCATCATGTTGAGACATATTTTCCCATTTTGGTCCTGCTGGGGTTTTCATATATTAATGGCATATTCATTTACCTTTTCCTTTGGGTTTGCATTTAATTTCTTAATTTGGAATTTTTTATTAGTGGCTTGATTCTACTTTTTTACTTTATATTTGTTTTTTGCAAAATTTGCGAAGTTTTACATTTGCATTCTTTATAGGGGTTTGGTTTCAATTTTTCTTTGATTGGATTTTGTGATATTCCCAAAATCTATATGGGGGGAAATATTTTTCTACACAACACCAATTGGCATATAGGGGAAATATTTACTCAAAAATTTCATTATTATTTCATTTGTCTAAAGGTTATCTTTACCAAGATTTCACTTTTCTCTTACATCAATCATTATTTATGGAGAATATTTAGAAATGATCCAAGTGTTATAGTTCATCCATATAAAGGAACAAATTTTCTCTAGTGTTTGTTTTGAATCCCTCCCATACCCCTCCATAATTAAATCTTCTATTTTTGTAGATGAAGTGAAGACTTGTGGGGTCAAAATTAACTAGTATTGCATCTATTTCTTTAAATAGAAAACTTATTTTACCACCTTGTTCTCTTCACTCAATTGCTAAAAGAAATTCTTCAAATATGCTAATCAAAATGGTGGTACATAAAAGAGTTTAAGGAAAATATGTGTGGGAAGTACAAGTAAAACCATCGAGGCTATGGATGTTGAAAATGCAGAATGAAAATCTCAGTTTGACCTTGCCTTGGTCAAACTAGAGAAAATTCAAATTTCTATTTCAGTAGAAATCTTGGAGGTAGTTAAATGAGGTGACATGAAACATTTCACTCAGTTAACTGAGTTAATTCGAGTTGGGGAAGCTTGAGTTCAGTTTAATATGTTTGATTTCTAATTTATGGCAGTCTATTTTAGTTAATTTGAGTTATTGTCAATTAAACTAATTATAACTGTCAGAAGAACTAGTGGAGGTCGAGCTGTGGAAGTGGAATTTCAACTACACTCAATGATTAACCAGTTAACTCATCAATCAACCCAAAATAATTGTTGCATGTAGAGAATTCAAGTTACCCTGTTGAGATGGAGATTCCAAGGTAGTGTACTATCAATTGTAGCATATTCCAATGTATATAAGTGGTGCATGCAGTGAGAGGAATGACCTATAGGAATTGCACAATTCAATAGTGGGAAATTACTAAATAATGGGGGCCAATTTCCCAGAGGAACATCACAAGGAAATAAGAGCTTGGAGGGTTTGAAAATTGGCTAAGTGTTAGCTAGAGTTAGTTAGTTAGGAAGATGGATAGACTATACACTTGTAGGGTGTGATCAAGCTTGAGAAAGGATATGTATTTCATCTCTATTCTCTAATTAATGTAATATAGATAGTAAGGGGTATTGAGTAGTTTATTTCCCCTAGATAAATCTCTATTCATGTGTGATGTTTCATTTTCCATGTCTATGCTTTGTGTTCTAGATGGTGAATTAGCTTCCACAAATCAATATAGTAGATTCAAGTCTTGTGATTTAGTAAATTTCATGAGAAATTTTGAATCTACAACTTAATTTCTACAATGGACACTTGCTAGAAGAATGGTCATGATTGTATGGTACTAAGACATCTTTGTCAAGGCTATGGATGCTCACGGAGAGTGAAACAATGTCGGGAAAAAGAGGTAATTTCATATTTAATAGATGCATACTAATCATAAAAGGCCTTCGAGCTATCTTTGTTATCCAATAGTAGAGACAAGATTAAAAAATAATGATTATTATCTGTGTTTGGATTCATTGTTTTTTTAGAAATACTGATGGGGGGAGGAGTGAATTAGTATTTCAATCAATAAAATTTTTTACTTTTCTTTTGTTATGTTAATTGAACCACCATCTAATTCACAACACATAATCTAGTAGATCTAAGCATATGTAGTAAACCATGAGTAACATTTAATCATAGTGATCCAGGTGGATATTGGTGGCCACCCACCTATTCCACTTGGACCCTCACCATTGTTTCTTTCATTTTTTCAATTTCCTTAATTGTAGCACAGTTTACTATTTTTGGCAATTTTTTGGGTCAAAAATTTCTAGAGTCGTTTTGAGGCCCTAAATGACGTTTTTTTGGGAAAAATTCCTCTAGTGATTGCTATGGAAATTGCAACAGAAGTTGAGTCCTTAGAGAGACCTTTCCAACAATGTTACATATGCATCAAACAAAGATAATATGACCAAGTTATGACCCCAAGAAGTTGGCTGCCCAACTAACCCCAATGGGGCCCATAAACTCTTGGTGTTACATCTCCTCGGGTCAGGGTTTTGGTTGTTTAGGGTTTTCTCTTATTGTTCAATAATAAAAAGGTCCTTGAGCCTCATTATAACTCAGTTCAGAGGCATGTAGCCTCCACATCTCTTCTCAGATATAAGTTATCATCGCCTGAACTATCTTATTTCCATTATGTTTGTAAGCATAGTTCAATATTTTTCTATTAATTAAATGAGGTGTTTTTCTACTACTTCTATGTGTTTATGATTATATCAGTACATTATAGCATTCTTGTTTAAGTTTGGATCAGTGGTATCAGAGCAGTATGCTCTTTCTCTATTTTTCTTCGCATGTCCCCAACGAGGTCAGGGTATAAGGAGTTAGGGCTTGATCTAGTTGAATCATTGCAGGATCAAACTCACAAAACCTGACGACGTCACATGGCAGAAGAAAATAAATATGATGGGATAGGAGATCCTTTCAAAATGTTGCTTGAGGAAGCCCTCGAGCGACAGAGGGACGCAGTGATGGATAACTTTGCCTAGATCCTTCGACGACTACTCACAAGCGATGCATCTTCATCCAACATCCACTTTGGAGGAACTACTCCTTTTAAGGTACAAGTTAACTTCAATATTCCCATATTTGAATGCTTGATAGATGCAAACACCGTAGATAAATGGTTAAATATGTTGGAAGGATATTTTTCAGTTCATGACTTTTCCAATTGGGAAAATATTACATTTGCACTTCTCAAAGACTCCCCACACGTCAAGGACTGGTGGGAAACCTACTATGAACAAAAGGATGAGAGTGAACCCTCGTTGTTTTCAGCCGCACCCACTTGGAATTATTTTCGAGACGCCATCAAGGAATAGTATTACTGTTAGGATATTCTGACACATAGGAAATAGTTAAGTATAACTTGGTCTAGTGTAGAGTTAGGTAAAGTGTGTTTCTTTACTATGTACTTTTGTAACTTACAATCTGACGATCATGATATGTAGTGATCTGATGGTTTATTTTCTCCTCGGTATTACCAACACTTGATCTATGTCTTAGCACCCGATTGGTCCATGATCTCTATTTAAAGAGCATAGAGGGTCATTTGTAGGGTAACCATTCATGAGAGAAGCTTATGTAAATTTTCATTCTTTTATTAATAAATTGCTTGAAGTGGTCTTGTTGGCTCAGGCCGTGGACTGTTTCCCTCTTTGATGGTTTTAACAACGTCAACAATACTAGTGTATTGATCTATGATATGTTTGTGAGCAGCGTCATTTAGTGTTATGTTTGAGGAACTTGCCCTGTAAATTACTACATGGTATCAGAGCTATTTGAGGGCCGCATCCATTGGTGATCCGAATTTGAAGCCGGTAGAATTGCATCCGACTGTCATTTCATAGATATACTACTACTAACTGCTTTCGGGCCAAGAGGACTGCTCTATTATGTTAGGAGCATCTGTTCTAGTGAGTAACCCTTTTCTTTTGACGCGAAAAGGTTTCTGGTAGCCCTAGCTACATCATTTTTAAGACTAGAGCTATACAATATTTATTTGCAATTTTTAGTTATTTTCTCTCTGTTTATTTCAATTTATTTAGCTCTTTGTTTTTTTATTACCGGATCTATACCTTTCAGTTCTGCATATGCTCTTTGTCCCGCGACTCTGTGAAATCTGGGAAAATCAGAAACAGAAAGGAAGGATTTTTTTCTGCGTATGCTCTTTTCCGTTGCACCTTAGTGTGATCTCGGAAAATCAGAAACATTGAGGGAAATATTTAGTTTTTTGCTAAAGCTAACTTGAAGCCATAAGGTTTGTTTTTTTGTATGTCCATGTTGGGTTTTGTGTTTTTTGTTTTGTAGGAAAAAAAGAGCTTTCTCAAGTGATCACAAACCCCAAAGCTTCAGTGACTTGAAAAAAAAAAACCCCTTCCTCTTTTCCAAAAATTACTAACCTTTTAATCTTGCTCACTTGGTCCAAAGATACTTTATGCGAATAGAGGTGTTGAGTTCATGTCTTTCTTTTTGTTGAGCTAATTAGATTAAGTTTGGAAAGGGGGCGATTTTTTTTTTTTAAATATAACATTATCATTCAATTCCGCATATTCCCACACTTCGTCGGCATCTTCAAAAACTTTTCTTCAAAAAACCATAACTTCTTCATTCGGAAGCCGTTTTCAGAGCCGTTTTTTTTAATCAGCCTAATTTTTTGAAATCTTTCCATTGGAACATATAGTTTTGCATCTATAACTTTAGTTTATGTTAAAATGGAAATTCCATGCCAAGTTATTCTTGACAACACCAACTACTTCCAATGGTGGTCCTACCTTGTGGATCTACTTAGAAGTAAAGGTCTTTATAGAATAGCCTCAGGCCAAGAACCCAAACCGAAAGATGAAGATAAGGCAGCTAAATGGGAAAATAGGCAAGATCAAGCATGTGGGTTGATAGGGATGTCTATTTCTCTAGACCTTAGATTCCATATCGCAGAACTTGATACTCCTAATGAAGCAATGAAACAAATCACTAAAGTTTTTGGAATTAAAAATGAAATTAGAGCCCATCAACTCAAAAATGAGTCGCTTACATTGGACCCCAATAAATTTTCTTCCATTGAAGATTTTTTGTCCAAGTTCAAGACCCTTAGAATTCTCTTGGAAGGTGTTAAGGTTAAGAAAGAATATGATAACCTTATCTACTCCATCCTAACTAAGTTGGGACCAGCCTACTCTGTGTTTGTTTCCACCTTCCATTCTACAAGAGAAGCCTTCATTTCTCAAGGAAAAGACTACAAGTCACCTTCCTTTGATGCCTTTCGTGATTCTTTAATAAGAGAACAAGTAAAACTCTTACATTTTGATCTTCTTAATCTTGGAAACTCTTCTAAGAAAGCCTTATCTACCCAACAACAACCAAATTCAAAGAATCCTAAGAAGTTGTATCCTAAAAAGAATGGTCTTAAACCAAAAAAGGGTCCTAAGCTATTTCAGTCTCAAAATGAAAAATCATTTCAATAAAATGATAAGGCAAATAAAAACAAAGGGAAGAAGACTGATAGACATTACCACTTTTGTAATCGAGATGACCACTTAGAATCCAAATGATTTAAGAAGATGGAAGCCTTGGAAGTAGCAATGAAAAATCATAACATCCATTTGGATCACTCAACAATTTCAACTTCATCTTCAGGAATAATACTTTCTGTGAAGCATAAAAACTATTATTGAAGTATGAAAACTGATAGCTTGTAGGCTTAATTGTATAAATATACACAGGTATTTTTAAATAATAATTTATTAATATATATAAAATGTATAAGTGATGAATGTTACAATGAGGATTCACATTTATATACCTAAGCATGTGTCTTTTTGTGAATCAACATGTCTTTTGGATATGCCTTTTTGCTTAACTTAATGACTATTTAACCTAATTAATATTTACATTAATTTTATTTATGTCATTTATTATGAATTATATTCATAACATAGCCCTTTCCTTCGGAAGCTTTGTCCTCAAAGCTTTAATACTGTCGATTTTCTTTGCTTAGTGTCTGTCATCTGTCTCGATGTATCTAATCTGGCCATCCTCTAGTCTTATGCTCATTAGTAATATTCCCTTATTATTATCATCATTATTATTATTATATAATAATAATTTTAATAAGTCATTATTTATTTATTTATTTTAAAAATCAAATTAATTAATTATTTTAATACTATTATAGTTTGAATAATTGTAACTACCCACGTAACACCGTTCCACCCACCATATCAATTGGTCACCATATATCACTTACCGTTCAGCAATCACCTATTATCTAGTCTCCCCTTATCACCATTAGTCAACAAATCTTAAACATCTCATCTATAGACAATTATGGGAGTTACATTCTGCGTATGTGCAAGAAGGAACCACAACATAATTTTGTTGAGCATGAAGGATCAACGAGCAGGTATGTCAAGAATGGGGGATCAATGTGGGGAGCAGGTATGTCGAGCACGGGGAGAAACAAACAACAGGGGAGCAACGTGGGGGAAACAATGATATTTGCATAGCATTCTAGTCCTACCGTGAAGACGATAATCTCATACAACCCTGTGCTACCTAATTTATGTGACAATATGTCCACGCCAGGCCTTTTCGACACATACAGGGGTTTGTTTCTACCCCCAAGATATAGGGTAAAATCATAGCCCATTGGCGTTGGTGTCTAGGTGGAGTGAACCAGAGTTCCATCCAAGTCTAACACAAGTGTTTTCTTATTTGGATTTTCTCCTGACATGGGAGGTAAAACGCCACCTGCCTGGCAATTCAACCCTTCATTCTTATTATTGTCATTCAAAGGTGGTACATGAGCGTGTGGCTCACTAACATGCACGTTTGATTATTAATATTCCTCTTGGAGGAGTTCTCCATTGGCATTAGGGTTGGCGCTAGAAGAATGCGTTTTGAAGAATAGAAGGCCCTCGTCCACCAAGCCTGCATGACTGCATGTAGATAAGATATTAATGAAGGTGACAGACTTTTCTTGAATTCCCCCATAGTTATATTGGTCCATGAATAAAAAAGAGTGCCAAAAACACTGAGGCTCTAGCTCAATCGATTCAAAAAGTTCCTACTTTGAAGGGTTTTGAGAAGGTATTCACAATAACCTTGAGTTGTTATTTCATTCACTTTCCCTGTATCAATAATGATTTTGGAGAAACTTACATAGATGGTGGTTGCCCCAAGTTTGTAGAATTCTGCTATTAGTAGAGAAAATACTTTTTGCATAACCTTTTGTAGAACTCGATGAAGAGTTGGATCATGTAGCTTTGACTGTGGACTGCAAGACCAACAATATATATGTTGCAGCAAATCATCTATGAAAATGTTTCCAGAGGAAACTGCATCAGCTACACATCCTTGAACCATTTTCTTGAAAACATGAAAGGGAGGTGCCCAAGAAGTTTAGAAAAAATAAGTGGAACTTTGGATCTATGAATCCAAAGCAAGGAAAAGGTGACCCCAAACCACAAAACAAAGAACCAAGCCAAGGAGGGGCTACCCAGGACAACCTTTTGAAGCCGCAAGAAAATAACAACACTATGAAGATGAAGAAGGACACAGGAAAATGGTGTACGTTCCATAAGAGCTCCACTCACAATACAAGTGAGTGTCGGGCCAAGCAGTCACTAGTGGCCAAGCTGAAGGCCTTCGAATCAGACGCAGGTTATGATTCTAAATTAGAACCCGATAAGGGAACTGACAAAGGGAAGCAAATCATTGATGTGAAGCCGAGTGCCACTATGGCCACCACAAAGATCCAGAAAATTGAGCCTGAAAATCCAGAGGAGGGGGAATGCCTCTTCCACTCACAAATGTGGGTGAAGGGTTCTCCACTGTAGTTCATTGTCGATAGTGGGAGCCAAAAGAACCTCATTTCAGCAGAGGTCATGAAGCGGCTGGCCCTAAAGACTACAACACATCCATAACCATACACCATTGGGTGGCTTCACCAAGGATAAGATCTTCGTGTCATCCAATAGTGTCGCCTCCCATACAACATCAAGCCCTTCACAGACAAGGTACAATGTGAAATTTCTCCTCTTGAAGTTTCTAATGTATTGTTAAGACAACCATACTTATAGAAGAGACATGTTGTATATGAATCTGGACCTCGTTCTTGATTATTACTTTGGCTAATAAGTTGTATAGGATACGGAGGTAGCCCCACCTACCTCCATCTCTTTGATCACTGCAAAGTAATGCAGTAAGATAATTTCCTAGACCAGGAAATTTTTTTCTTATGATTCACCCCCAAGGCAAGAAGAAGGTTGTGGCCACGACTTCCAGGAAGGGCTCCTCTGCACAACAACAATAGATGGACTAGGTCGTGGAGGAGTATAGTGATAATTTTTTCCTCACTCACAGGGGTACCTCTGCACAATCAGGTCAATCACTCCATCGATCTCAACCTCGGTGTGCCGCTACCCAATGCACTGATCTATAGATTCTCTGTTCTAGAGAAAGATGAGATCAAGAGGCAGATTTAGGAACTAGTGTAGCAAGGGCACATGAGGCCAAGCTCATCACCCTGTGGGAGCCTGATTTTATTGGTACAAAAGAAGGATGGGACCCGAAGGCTCTGTATTGACTATCAGGCGCTGAACAAGATCACTGTCTAGAATAGGTACCCAATCCCACAAATTGATGACCTTTTGTACCAGCTCAAGGTGGAAAAAAATTCAAACAAGATTTAATTGAAGTTAGGTTATCACCAGGTGCCCATCGAACCCTCCAATGTGTGGAAGATTAACTTCAAATCAAAGGAGGGCCTTTTCAAATGGTTTATCATGCCATTCAGATTGACAAATACCCCTATAACCTTCATGAAACTGATGGATGACATCTTGTGACCCTTCACCAATGCATTCATGGTGGTGTATTTAGATGACATCTTAATTCTCAGCTGGAGTTGGGAAGAGAACCTCCACCATGTTATAGACATTTTTGTTCCTTACAGCATTGAGCATGAAATGTCCATAATCTAAGGGATCCAAAGTCCCTAAACATGTTGTTCCTACCCCTAGAGGAACAAGGCTAACAAACCACGACAATTCACAGAAGTTCTCCACCAGAAACTGCTCAAAAACAAGTCAATTCAGGATCATTTCAGTGGCTACACTAGCTGTTTGCGCTGAATGTCAAAGCCAACACTGGCTACCTGCGTTGAATGTCAAAGGGAACACTAGCTACCTGCGCTGAACGAGAATGGACATGTGGCAAGCTCATTTCTCAAGGTGTCAAAACCCAGGAAGCTTCCAAAATGACACTTGCCTCAGGGAACTCGACTGGTGATGAGTAAGAGGTTCCAAATCTCCAAGTGGAAGCAAGAACCTCCAAGTGGAATCAAGAACTGACAGAGGGAGAGGACACTGGTCAGATCTGAAGCTGACTCATCCTCTCTCCAAACATCTATATATGGATCTCTCCTCCATGAGATCTAGAGGCTGGAATTTTGTTATTGCAAAGAATTGCTGTTGGTTTGAGATTGGAATCATTGGGTGCTTAATGCTTTGAAGGGTTTGAAGATAGGAATTCCATTTGCTGGGAAGGAGATGCTGGATTGGAGCCCTCTGGGTTGTATCTCCTCCTGAACCTTGTTATTCATCAATAAAGCTATCTTGGTTTCTCCTATATGCTGATGTATTTTTGATGTATGAATGCATTAGTATGTTTAGTTTATTTCTAATCCTGAACTAGTTATGAATATGAATCCATGTCTTGTGTAGTGTTCTCTTCTTGTGATCTTGCAGAAACCTCTTGAAGCTGGGTGAGCGAGAAGGTAAGTAGCTGGGAACTCTCCAAGAGAAGAGAAGCCGGATCGAGGGACAAACAAAAGACACCGGTTAGTCCATCTATCTATCTCTTCATTCTTAATTCATAAAGGAAGAATACTAGAATAGCTATCTCTGTTTGTTGCTAAGGCACTGTCACACCTTAGGTGGATAGGATCGTCCTACATAGGCATTTTTCCCCACAAAAAATTGGCGACTCCGCTGGGAGATTTGTTTAGTCATTTTATTTGTGTTTCTATCATTGTTTATTTCATAGACTTGACAACAACAATCGAACTGCATCTGCTATTCTCGGATGCAAAGTAGACAGTTGTTGCTTTGATCCAATCACTGGACTTGTCTATGATCTGGGCAATGGACTCACAAATGATTTGATGATCCTTTGTGATAGATCTTCACCCCCTTCAAAGCATTAAGCACCCAATGATTCCAATCTCAAACGAACAACAATTCTTTGCAATAACAAAATTCCAGCCTGTACCTGGAATCAGCTGCTAACCCTGTTTATCACTCGTTCCTCAAAAGATGAGTCTTCTTTAAGCTCTTTTCAGCTGACTCGTAAAATATGAAAAGATTTCCGAGTCCTTGGCCTTCCAGCTCGTTAAAGGGACAGGAAGTGCTATCCCTCCTCTAGATTTTAATCTTTTTGGACCTGAGGGATTATTGCACAAAAAGATCGAGCGCTTGTTTTATTCGGCTCGTTAAAACTATCGAAAACTCATCCCTTCTGTATTGTTTTATACTTTTTTGGACTTAAGGGATTAGATGACGAAAAAGGACTTTTGGAGTTAACTTTATGTACCTTTTCAGACTCTCTAAAAATGAAAAGGACTGAGTTATCCTTGTCGTTAGACTCGTTAAAATCATTAAATAGCGACAAACTTGTCTTTAGACGAGAACGAGTTTCACTATCGCTAGGCTCGTTAAAACATAGCGATGGGCTTGCCCGAAGGGCAGGTTATAGAACAAGCATATGTTATCCTCCTCAAGCTTGACAAAAATAAAGAGGTACTGGTCAGCAATGACTAGGGAAAAATTGGGATAAACTCAAGAAAACTTTGATGGTAGCAAGTCGCTCTTGAACATGACACTTTTCCTCCATACCACAATCGGGTTGGGTTGTTTCATTCACCGGTCACATCCATGGTCTCGCCATACCATCCATATTTGGGGTAATGCTACCAATCCATCGCATCAGTGTCGCCATATGTTCAAGAGAAGTCGTTCAGAAAAGTCAACCATGTCCCATCCACTGCCATACATTATCCTTCATCCTTTCATGACCGCCACCCTGAATCATATGTCACAGATCATTTTCACCTCCATTAAAATCATTAGCTCCGTTCCGTGTCACTGATGATGGATTCATTAAGGCCCTCCTGTGATGGATCGCTTCTTGTCGACATCAGCTCATTATCCAAGAAGTTGATCTAGGAACAAC
This sequence comes from Pinus tabuliformis, assembly GCA_031772625.1. NCBI lineage: Eukaryota > Viridiplantae > Streptophyta > Pinopsida > Pinales > Pinaceae > Pinus > Pinus tabuliformis. The sequence goes on from CM062809.1 coordinate 97,463,707, forward strand.
CCCTTCAGTACTTTGAAGCTTGCATGCCTCAATGGAAAGTTTCTCACTTCCGGCGACAGGTATACATCAATGACCTTCGACCGAAAGATTTTGCGTGGTGTTCGATGCCAAGTCCTTTATTCACACCACGTGAATTGTACTGCAGTACCTTGAGGGTCATTATCATTATCGGTGATTCCTCTCGCGCTTGTTAACGGTTTACATCATTGACTGGTAATCAAGCGATGTCTTTCCATGTTCGACTTCAAAACATTTCTCACATGGATCAACTTGTACTTAGAGTGAAGATCGAACGAGTTTGAAGACCCCGGATCTAGTTTCATCCATCCGGGCTGCGATATATATTCAGGAAAGATAAAGACATTGACATGTACATCATTACAGCAGATAATCATCCTACTCAAAGGATGATAATTTCATCAAAATTATCAGTCTACCATCAGACGATTGTCTATTCTATGTACAGAAAAATGAATTTATAAAGCTGAGCATGGGAATGCCCGCCTCAGCTAGATCATGAAAGTAGTATGAAAAATAATGTATTGTATTGTATCTTATTACAGGTCTCCTCCCAACATTGGATGAACTTCATATCCCCCTGATAAAGCATTTCACCCGATAAACAGCCTCATACTTTAGGGGGCAACTGTTATAGACATTTTTGTGCCTTACAACATTGAGCATGAAATGTCTATAATCTAAGGGATCCAAAGTCCCTAAACATGTTGTTCCTACCCCTAGAGGAACAAGGCTAACAAACCACGGCAATTCACAGAAGTTCTCCACCAGAAACTCCTCAAAAACAAGTCAATTCAGGATCATTTCAGTGGCTACACTAGCTGTTTGCGTTGAATGTCAAAGCCAACACTGGCTACCTGTGTTGAATGTCAAAGGGAACACTGGCTACCTACGCTGAACGAGAATGGACATGTGGCAAGCTCATTTCTCAAGGTGTCAAAACCCAGGAAGCTTCCAAAATGACACTTGCCTCAGGGAATTCGACTGCTGATGAGTAAGAGGTTCCAAATCTCCAAGTGGAAGCAAGAACCTCCAAGTGGAATCAAGAACTGACAGAGGGAGAGGACACTAGTCAGATCTCAAGCTGACTCATCCTCTCTCCAAACATCTATATATGGATCTCTCCTCCATGAGATCTAGAGGCTGGAATTTTGTTATTGCAAAGAATTGTTGTTGGTTTGAGATTGGAATCATTGGGTGCTTAATGCTTTGAAGGGGGTGAAGATAGGAATTCCATTTGCTGGGAAGGAGATGCTGGATTGGAGCCCTCTGGGTTGTATCTCTTCCTGAACCTTGTTATTCATCAATAAAGCTATCTTGGTTTCTCCTATATGCTGATGTATTTTTGATGTATGAATGCATTAGTATGTTTAGTTTATTTCTAATCCTGAACTAGTTATGAATATGAATCCATGTCTTGTGTAGTGTTCTCTTCTTGTGATCTTGCAGAAACCTCTTGAAGCTGGGCGAGCGAGAAGGCAAGTAGCTGGGAACTCTCCAAGAGAAGAGAAGCCGAATCGAGGGACAAACGGAAGACACCGGTTAGTCCATCTATCTATCTCTTCATTCTTAATTCATAAAGGAAGAATACTAGAATAGCTGTCTCTGTTTGTTGCTAAGGCACTGTCACACCTTAGGTGGATAGGATCGTCTTGCATAGGCATTTTTCCCCACAACACACCATATTTGACAGGTCCTTCAAACCCTTCGACAACACAAGTTTTGTGCTAACTTTGAGAAATGCACCTTTGGCCTGACTCAGGTTCAATATCTTGGGTACATCATTGATGAGCAGGGTGTACATGTGGACCCATCCAAGGTATAGGTCATTCAGGATTGGCCAACCCCAACCAATCTAACAAAGCTCCACAACTTTTTGGCTCTTGCCAATTTCTACTATAGGTTTGTGTTGGGGTTCTCTCATATCACTTGGCCTTTAAGTCAAGTCACCAAGGGCGGAGCGAAAGCAAAGTTATTGTGGTTGGAAACCCAACAATGAGCATTCTCCGAGTTGAAAATCACTTCTATTCCACACCACTGCTCACATTACCAGACCTACAACAACCATTTGAGATTGAGACTGATGCCTTCAACTATGCTATTGGGGTGGTTCTTACTCAACATAGGTATCCAGTGGCTTACCAAAGTGAGACACTTTCAAACAAAGTCCGAAAGTACCCCACTTACGACAAAGAATTATATTCCATTGTTCAGGCCTTCTGTCAATGGAAGAATTACATTATGGGGAAGGAAATGGTCATCCACACAGACCACCAACCTCTACAATTCATATAGACACAAGGGAAGTTTCAGAATTACCACCATCAGAAATGGTCCACCTATCTACAACAGTTCCATTTGAACATTAAGTATAAGAAGGGCAGCACCAATAATGTTGTTGATTGCCTCATCCAACCACCGATCATGATTTGAAAAATGATGGGTCAAAATTTGGTCATTTTCACGATATATATATATATATATATATATATATATATAAAACTGATAGCTTGTAGGCTTAATTGTATAAATACACACAGGTATTTTTAAATAATAATTTATTAATATATATAAAATGTATAAGTGATGAATGTTACAATGAGGACCCACATTTATATACCTAAGAAGGTGTCCTTTTGTGAATGGGCATGTATTTTAGACATGCCTTTTCACTTAACTTAATGAATATTTAACCTAATTAATATTTGATTATTTAATATTTACATTAATTGTATTTATGTCACTTGTTATGAATTATATTCATAACATAGCCCTTTCCTTCAGAATCTTTGTCCTCAAAGCTTTAATACTGTCGATTTTCTTTGCTTAGTGTCTGTCATCTATCTCGTTGTATCTAATTTGGCCATCCACTCATCTTATAGCTCACCAGTAACATTCCCTTTATATATATATATATATATATATATATATATATATATATATATATATATATATATATATATATTAATAATAATTTTTTTAATAGGTCATTATTTATTGATTTATTTTAATAATCAAATTAGTTAATTATTTTTATAATATTATAGTTTGAATAATTGTAACTACCCACATAACACCGTTCCACCCATCGTATTAATTGGTCACCACGTATCACTTACTGTTCAACAATCACCTATTATCTAGTCTCGTCGTATCATCGTTAGTCAAAGAATCTTAAACATCTTATCTATAGGCAATTATGGGAGTTACTTTTTGTGTATGTGCAAGAAGGATCCATGACATAATTCCATTGAGCATGAGGGATCAATGAGCAAGTATGTCGAGAATGGGGGATCAGCATGGGGAGCAGGTATGTCGAGCATGGGGAGCAACAAACAACAGGGGAGCAGTGTGGGGGAAACAATGACATTTGCATAGAATTCTAGTCCCGCCGTGAAGACAATAATCTCATACAACCCTGTGCTGCCTAATTTATGCAACAATATGTCCATGCTAGACCTTTTTGACACATATAGGGGTTTGTTGTTTCCCTCAAGATATAGGGTAAAATCATAGGCCACTGGCGTTGGTGTATAAGTGGAGTGAACCAGAGTTCCATCCAAGTCTAACACAAATGTTTTCTTATTTGGATTTTTTCCTGACATGGGAGGTAAAAAGCCACCTGCCTGGAAATTCAACACTTCGTTCTTACTATTGTCATTCAAAGGTGCTACATGAATGTGTGGCTCACTAATATGCATGTTTGATGATTCATCTTCATCTTGACAGAGTTCTCCATTGGCATTAGTGTTGGAGCTGGAAGAATGTGTTTTGAAGAATAGAAAGCCCTCATCCACCAAGCCTGCATGACTACATGTAGGTAAGATATTAATGAAGGTGACAGACTTTTCCTGAATTCCCCCATAGTTATACTGGTCCATGAATAAAAAAGAGTGCCAAAAACACTGATGCTCTAGCTCAATCCATTCAAAAAGTTCCCTACTTTGAAGGGTTTTGAGAAAGTATTCACAATAGCCTTGAGTTGTTATTCCATTCACTTTCCCTGTAAAAATAATTATTTTGGAGAAACTTTCATAGATGGTGGTTGCCCCAAGTTTGCGGAAATTTTTTATTAGTAGAGCAAATACTTTTTGCATAACCTTTTGTAGAACTCGATGAAGATTTGGATCATGTAGCTTTGACTGTGGGTTGCAAGACCAACGATATATATGTTGCAACAAAGCATCTGCGAAAATGTTTCTAGAGGAAGCTACATCAGCTACACATCGTTGAACCATTTGCTTCAAAATATGAAAGGGAGGTGCCCAAGAAGTTGCTTCATCCCAATACTTGCTCCCTTCCTCAAAGTTCCAAATTGGACTGTAATAATCTAAAAATTTTGGTAATTAAAACCCAATTCATTCAAGAGATCTGTCATATCTCTGGTGCTCAACACTTTAATGTAGGCGGAAATAACCTTGAGACCTAACTTTGGACTCAACATTGTGTTGTTATTATTATTATCTTGAGAAGGAGGGTTCTTAGACATCTGTATTAAATTAATTTTGCCAACTTTACCCAAAACTTTCTTCAATTCTACTTCATCAACTTCTTTATCAAGATCATTTGTAAAAAATTCAAATTGCTTTTGTTCCTTCCCATCCTTTAAGGGAAAAGGAATGTCATTAATTCCATGTTCATCATATTTTTCAGTTTCTTCAACAGTCTTCCCGCTAGTAGGCTCATCCTTATCTTTAAGAACACCTATATTCTCATCATAATATGGAATTGTCATAACCTGATTTTTTGCAGAATTTAGTGATTCTTCATGAATAATTTCTAGAGGTTCATTTTTTTCTTCCTTTCTTTCACCTCCAGTTGCCACGTATCCACTTTGATTTTCGGTTTCATTCATGTTATTGTTGACTGCCCTTGCTGCCTATGCTGACAGAGGTTTTGTTATTTCTTTAGATATAATAACAACAACCTCATCTTCTTCTTCTTCATTTGGATCATCATCTTGATCATTTCCTGCAACATCTTCATTTTGATCTATGTCATTCTCATCTTCAACATTATAATTATCTAATGCTTCACCTTGTTTCATTCCTTCATTGTCGCTATTGTCTTCCTATGCATAATTTTTCTTTAGACATGTTGAAACTTCTGCACATGATTTTTCTAATCGCTGAAATGCTTCTTGATAGGGATGTCTATCTCTCCAAACCTTAGTGCAAATGATACATGGGATCTTGTTCCTCTACCAAAGGGACGAAACTTGTTAGATGCAAATGGGTTTATAGAACCAAGTATGGACAAGATGGAAAAGTTGATAAACATAAAGCTTGTCTTGTTGCTAAGGGTTTTTCACAAGTTGAAGGCATTGACTATACTGAAACCTTCTCCCTTGTTTCCAAAATGAACTCTATCCACCTTTTTCTTTCCCTTACTACGTATTTCAAATGGGAAGTCCATCAGATGGATGTTAAATCTGCCTTCTTGCATGGGGACTTGCATGAAGAAATTGCATGAAGAAATCTATATGGAAAAACCTACTGGCTTTATACAAACAGACTCCGGCGTTGTATGTCGGCTTAAGAAATCCCTTTATGGTCTCAAGCAAGCCCATCGGGCTTGGTATGCCAAAATGGATAGTTGTCTTTTAGAAACTGAATTTTCTAGGTGTCATTCTGACAATACTGTCTACACCAAGAAAATGGGCAAGTCTCTTATCATTCTTGTTCTTTATGTTGATGATCTTATCCTTACTAGTAGTGATCCCAACCTTATAAACCATGTGAAGTCTAGCCTTAAAAGGAAGTTTGAAATGACAGACTTAGGACACTTGCATTATTTTCTTGGTCTTCAAGTCTTGCAATCCAAGGAAGGTATTTACCTTTCCCAGTCCAAGTATGCATGTGATCTTCTACGCCATTTTCACATGGAAGACTATAAGCAAGCCCCTTCTCCCTTTCAGTCTGGAGCCAAACTTTCAGTAACTTGTACTTCCCCTGAAGTTGATGGTACCTTATACCCTCAACTTGTAGGAAAACTTTTGTATCTGACCCATACTCGTCCTGACCTTTCCTTTTTTGTTGGCCTTATTTATCGGTTTATGCAAAACCCACATGAAAGTCATTGGAAAGCAACTAAAAGAATACTTTGTTATGTTCGAGGTACAATTCAGTTGGGATTCATTAGAGGGTAGAAGCACCTCCTCTATTGGTTGGTTTCACTGATTCTTATTGGGTTGGTGACCCTGATGATCAGAAGTCTACTGCAGGTTATGTGTTCACTCTTGGTTCAGGACCTATTACATGGGCTTGCAAGAAAAAAAGTGCCATTTCTCTTTCTTCAACAGAAGCAAAGTATCGTGGTGATGTAGAAGCTAGTAAGGAAACCTTGTGGCTTCATCAAATCCTGTCAGAGTTTGGCTTTTAGTAGCAACATCCAACTACACTTTGGTGTGATAATCAAAGTGCCATTCAACTATGCAAATATCCAATCCAACATCAGCGCAACAAACACATTGAACTACACATGCACTTCATCAAAAAGCTCATTCATGACCATGTTCTTGAAGTGCAATATTTTTCAATAGATGATCAAGTTGCAGACATCTTTACAAAGGCTATCACAGAGGCGATGTTTACTAAAATTCGACTTATTGTTGGAGTTCAAGAAGTTGTCACTAAGGGGGGGTAGGCTCTATTGCCTCCTTCCTTCTCCTATTGTGTCATATTTGTACATCCTTCAATCTTATCCCAAGTTGTTCTTAAGGGGGGATGTTAGGATATTTTGACACATAGGAAATAGTTGAGTATAACTTGGTCTAGTGTAGAGTTAGGTAAAGTGTGTTTCTTTACTATGTACTTTTGTAACTTACAATTTGACGGTCACAATATGTAGTGATCCGACGGTTCATTCTCTCCTTGGTATTACTGACACTTGATCTGTGGCTTAACACCCAATTGGTCCATGATATCTATTTAAAGAGCATGGAGGGTCATTCGTAGGGTGACTGTTCATGAGAGAAGCTTATGTAAATTTCATTATTTTATTAATAAATTTCCTGAAGTGGCCGCGTTGGCTCAGGCCGTGGACTATTTCCCTCTGTGAGGGTTTTGACCATGTCAACAATACTGGTGTATTAATCTGTGATCTGTTTGTGAGCAGTGTCCTTTTGTGTTTAGTCTGAGGAACTTACCCTGTAAATTCCTACAATTACCCTATCAGAAGCTATGAAGATAAATACATAAACTGGACCATGCAACGATAGGGAAGGGACCAAGATGTTGCAGAGTTCACAAATAATTTCCATACCCTTTGGATAAAGCTGGGTATCAAGGATACTGAGTGGAAATTGGTGCTCAAGTACCGTGACTGTCTACACAAGTACATCAAGGATGAGATGGAGTTGTTGGACATCTCCACGCTTGACACGACGTATTGGTACGCTGTAAATATTGGGCAGAAGTTTAAAAAAAATAAGTGGAACTTTGGATCTATGAATCCAAAGCAAGGAAAAGCTGACCCCAAACCACAGAACAAAGAAGGAAAACCTTTCGAAGCTGCAAGCAAAGAACAACACCACGAAGATGAAGAAGGACACAGGAAAATGGTGGGAGTTCCATAAGAGCTCCACTCACAATACAAGTGAGTGTTGGGCCAAGCAGTCACTAGTGGCCGAGCTAAAGGCTTTCAAATTAGACACAGGTTTTGATTCTGAATCAGAAGCTGATAGGGAACTGAAAAAGGGAAGCAGATCATTGTTGCGAAGCCGAGTGCCACCATGGCCACCACAAAGATCCAGAAAATTGAGCTTGAACATCCAGAGGAGGGGGAAAGCCTCTTACACTCACAGATGTGGGTGAAGGGTTCTCCATTGCAGTTCATTGTCGACATCGGGAGCCAAAAGAACCTCATTTAAGCAAAGTTTGTGAAGGGAATGGGCTTGAAGACTACAACACATCCACAACCATACACCATTGGGTGGCTTCACCAAGGACAAGATCTTTGCGTCATCCAGTAGTGTTGCCTACCCTACAGTATCAAGCCCTTCACAAATGGGGTACTGTGTGAGATTTATCCTCTTGAAGTTTCTAATGTATTGTTAAGACAACCATACTTGTGGAAGAGACATGATGTATATGAATCTAGACCTCATTTTGTGATTATTAATTTGGCTAATAAGTTGTATAGGATACGGAGGTAGCCCCACCTACCTCCATATCTTTGATCACTGCAAAGTAATGCAGTAAGATAATTTCCCAGACTAGGAATTTTTTTTCTTATGATTCGCCCCCAAGGCAAGAAGAAGGTTGTGGCCACGACTTCTAGGCAGGGCTCCTCTGCACAACAACAACAGATGGACTAGGTCGTGCAGGAGTATAGGAATATTTTTTCGTCACCCACAGGGGTACCTTTGCACTGTCAGGTCAATCACTCCATCGATCTTAACCCGGGCGCGCTGCCGCCTAATGCACTGATCTATCGATGTTCTGTTCTAGAGAAAGATGAGATCAAGAGGTAGATTCAGGAACTAGTGTAGAAAGGGCACATCAAGCCAAGCTCATCACCCTGTGGGAGCCCGATTTTATTGGTATAGAGATGGGACCCAAAGGATTTATATTGAATATCGGGCCCTGAGCAAGATCAATGTCTAGAATAGCTAACCAATCCCATGAATTGATGACCTTTTGGACCAGCTCAAGGTGGAAAAACATTTCAAGAAGATTGACTTGAAGTTAGGTTATCACTAAGTGCCCATCGAATGCTCCGATGTGTGGAAGACTACCTTCAAATCCAAGGAGGGCCTTTTCAAATGGTTGGTCATGCCATTCAAATTGATGAACGCCCCTGTAACCTTCATGAGACTGATGGATGACATTTTTCAACCCTTCACCAATGCATTTACGGTGGTGTATTTAGATGACATCTTGATCTTCAGCTGGAATTGGGAAGAGAACCTCCACCATGTTCGACAGGTCCTTAAAACCCTTTGACAACAAAAGTTGTGTGCTAACTTGGAGAAATGCACCTTTGGCCTGACTCAGGTTCAATATCTCGGGTATATCATTGATGAGTAGGGTGTACATGTGGACCCATCCAAGGTATAGGTCATTCGGCATTGGCCAACCCCAACCATTCTAAAAAAGCTCCACAACTTTTTGGGTCTTGCTAATTTCTACTGTAGGTTTGTGTTGGGGTTCTCTCATATCACTTGGCCTTTAAGTCAAGTAACCAAGGGTGGAGCGAAAGAAAAGTTATTTTGGTTGGAAACCCAACAACGAGCATTCTCCGAGTTGAAGAATCACTCCTATTCTACACCAGTGCTCACATTGCCAGACCTGCAACAACCATTGAGATTGAGACAGATGCCTTCAACTATGCTATTGGGGTGGTTCTTACTCAGCATAGGCATCCAGTGGCTTACCATAGTGAGACACTTTCAAACAAAGTCCGAAGGTACCCCACTTATGACAAAGAATTGTATTCCATTGTGCATGCCTTTTGTCAATGGAAACATTACATTATGGGGAAGGAAATGGTCATCCACATAGACCACTAGCCTCTACAGTTCATACAGACACAAGGGAAGTTGTAGGACAACCACCATCAGAAATGGTCCACCTATCTACAACAGTTCCATTTGAACATTAAGTATAAGAAGGGCAGCACCAATAATGTTGTTGATTGCCTCATCCAACCATCGATCATGATTTGAAAAATGATGGGTCAAAAGTTGGTCATTTTCATGATATATATATATATATATATATATATATATATATATATATATATATATATATATATATATATGAAAACTGATAGCTTGTAGGCTTAATTGTATAAATACCCACAGGTATTTTTAAAAAATAATTTATTAATATATATAAAACGCATAAGTGATGAATGTTACAATGAGGACCCACATTTATATACCTAAGCAGGTGTCCTTTCATGAATGGGCATTTCTTTTAGACATGCCTTTTCACTTAACTTAATGACTATTTAACCTAGTTAATATTTGATTATTTAATATTTACATTAATTTTATTTATGTCACTTGTTATGAATTATATTCATAACATAACCATTTCCTTCAAAAGCTTTGTACTCAAAGCTTTAATACTGTCGATTTTCTTTGCTTAGTGTCTGCCATCTATCTCGATGTATCTAATCTGGCCATCCTCTCATCTTATAGCTCACTAGTAATATTCCCTTATATATATATATATATATATATATATATATATATATATATATATATATATATATATATATATATATCTATATATATATACATATTTTTTTAATAAGTCATTATTTATTTATTTATTTTAATAATAAAATTATGTAATTGTTTTAATAATATTATAGTTTGAATAATTATAACTACCCACGTAACACCGTTCCACCCACCGTATCAATTGGTCACCACGTATCACCTACTATTCGACAATTACCTATTATCTAGTCTCCCTGTATCATCGTTAGTCAACGAATCTTAAACGTCTTATCTGTAGAAAATTATGGGAGTTACATTTTGTGTATGTGCACGAAGGATCCATGGCATAATTTCGTTGAGCACAAGGGATCAACAAGCAGGTATGTTGAGAATGGGGGATCAACGTAGGGAGCAGGTATGTCGAGCACAGGGAGAAACAATCAACGAGGGAGCAATGTGGGGGAAACGATGACATTTGCATAGCATTCCAGTCCTGTCGTGAAGACGATAATCTCATACAACCCTGTGCTGCCTAATTTATGCAACAATATGTCCGTGCCAGGCCTTTTCGACACATATAGGGGTTTGTTGTTGCCCTCAAGATATAGGGTAAAATCATAGCCCAATGGCGTTGGTGTATAAGCGGAGTGAACCAGAGTTTTGTCCAAGTCTAACAAAAGTGTTTTCTTATTTGTATTTTCTCCTAACATGGGAGGTAAAATGACACCCACCTGGAAATTCAACCCTTCGTTCTTATTATTATCATTCAAAGGTGGTACAGGAACGTGTGGTTCACTAACATGCACGTTTGATGATTCATCTTCATCTTGGCGGAGTTCTCCATTGGCATTAGGGTTGGCGCTGGAAGAATGTGTTTTGAAGAATAGAAGTCCCTTGTCCACCAAGCCTGCATGACTGCATGCAAATAAGATATTAATGAAGCTGACAGACTTTTCTTGAATTCCCCCATAGTTATACTAGTCCATGAATAAAAAAGAGTGTCAAAAATGTCGAGGCTCTAGCTCAATCTATTCAAAAAGTTCCCTACATTGAAGGGTTTTGAGAAGGTATTCAAAATAACCTTGAGTTGTTATTTCATTCACTTTACCTATATCAATAATGATTTTGGAGAAACTTGCATAGATGGTGGTTGCCCCAGTTTTGTGGAATTATGCTATTAGTAGAGCAAACACATTTTTCATAAGCTTTTGTAGAACTCGATGAAGAGTTGGATCATGTAGCTTTGATTGTGGATTGCAAGACCAATGATATATATGTTGCAGCAAAGCATCTGCAAAAATGTTTCTAGAGGAAACTGCATCAGCTACACATCCTTGAACCATTTGCTTCAAAATATGAAAGGGAGGTGCCCAAGAAGTTGCTTCATCCCAATACTTGTTCCCTTCCTCAAAGTTCCAAATTGGACTATAATAATCTAAAAAGTTTTGGTAATTAAAACCCAATTCATTCAAGAGATTTGTCATATCTCTGGTGTTCAACACTTTAATGTAGGTAGAAATAACCTTGAGACCTAACTTTGGACTCAACATTGTGTTGCTATTGTTATTATCTTGAGAAGGAGGTTTATTAGACATCTATATTAAATTAATTCTGCCAACTTTACCCAAGACTTTCTTCAATTCTACTTCTCATATCCACTAAATGTATATTCTTCTTCTCATTCTCATGAGTGGGTCATTGATTCTAGAGCTTCTTATCACATGGCCAAAAACAAAGCCATGTTTTCTTCTTTAAATGATTGTAACAGCAAAAATATATATGGTTGTGATGACATATCTCTTAGTGTTGTAGGGACTGGAACTGTTCATATAGACAATGGTCAATTCAATGATGTATTATGTGTTCCAACCTTATCCTACAATCTTCTATTTGTATATCAGATAACTCATTCAAGTGAAGGTAAAATCGTTGAATTTTCACCTCACGATGTTGTAATTAAGGATCTAAGATATCCTAGATAGATTTTAGCTACTAGCATCTCTAATGATTCTACAAAGTTGTATAAGTTTAACAACTTTGGGTCATCAAATCTTCCCTCGGTATTTGTTGCTCATAATGATGAAGTTAGCAAACTTTGGCATGAGCGATTTGGTCACTTGAACTATCGCTCCCTTCAGAATCTATGTAAAGAAAATATGGTGACAGGTCTTCTAATGGTATCTTGCAGAGATGGTATTTGTTGTGGATGTGTATTCGGAAAACATAATCGGGATAGTTTTGAAAAACGTGCCTCTTGGCACACCTCAACCCCTTTATAGCTTGTGCATAGTGATTTATGTGGTCCACTTCCAGTTGTTTCATTCTCTAGCTACAAGTATTTCTTAACTTTCATTGATGATTTCTCCAGACACACTTGGGTATACTTATTAAAACTCAAGAGTGGATTATTTAACATGTTCTTGGCCTTTAAGGCCTTTGTTGAAAAACAATCTAGACATCAAATTCTTAAGCTAAGATTTGATAATCGCAGAGAATATGTTAACAACAAATTCATCAACTTTTGCACTGAGAATGGAATTCAAATGCAACATATTGTTCCATATACTTCAAAACAAAATGGTGTAGCTGAAAGGAAGAATCACACCTTAAAGGAAATGTCTAATTGTATGATTCAATCTAAAGGACTTAGTCTTAATTTTTGGGCAGAAGCAATTAACTATGAAAATTACATAGTAAATCGCACTCCTACTAAGGTTTTAAAGAATATCACTCTAGAAGAAGCATGGATCTCAATTAAACCAGATGTAAGTCACTTTTGTGATTTTGGAAGTGAAGCATGGGTCCATATTCTAGATGAGAAACATAAATCTTTAGAACCTAAGAGTGAAAAATGTATTTTTGTTGGATATTATGAAGATGTCAAAGGATATAGACCTATTCCACTTAAGTCCAAAAATGTTATCATTAGAAAAGATGTAAAGTTTTCTGAAAATATATCGACCTACGAGCCTAGTTCAGTGGATGTGCCACCTCTCTCTATCCCTTCTACTTTTGAAAATATTTCTTCTTCAGATGATGACAGTGAGGATGAAAATCCTCCCCCACCTTCTCAGGATCCTCCTTCAACTCCTCAGCTTCCAAAATGGGTCTGTGCTACTCAGGATGCAGCAGGTGTTCTTGCTGGTGATCCCACAGATCAACGACGTACACGTTCTTAGTTCGATAGAGCCTCCTCTTTATTGGCTCAAGCTTCATCGAATTATGATCTTGACACCTTTGCAGAAGCTTCAGGCCATCGAGATTGGGACGCAACTATGAATGAAGAATATCGTTCATTATTGGCAAATGATATATGGGATCTTGTTCCTCTACCAAAGGGACAAAAACTTGTTATATACAAATGGGTTTACAAAACCAAGTATGGACCAGATGGAAAAGTTGATAAACATAAAGCTCATCTTGTTGCTAAGGGTTTTTCACAAGTTGAAGGCATTGACTATATTGAAACCTTCTCCCTTGTTGCAAAAATGAACTCTATCTGCCTTGTTCTTTCCCTTGCATGAAGAAATCTATATGGAACAACCTACTGGCTTTATACAAATAGACTCCAGCCTTGTATGTCATCTTAAGAAATCCCTTTATGGTCTCAAGCAAGCCCCTCGGGCTTGGTATCCCAAAATGGATAGTTTTCTTTTAGAAACTAGATTTTCTAGGTGTCTTTTTGATAATACTATCTACACCAAGAAAGTGGGAAAGTCTCTTATCATTCTTGTTCTTTATGTTGATGATCTTATCCTTACTGGTAGTGATCCCAACCTTATAAACAATGTGAAGTCCAACCTTAAAAATAAGTTTGAAATGATAGACTTAGGACACTTGCATTATTTTCTTGGTCTTCAAGTCTTGTAATCCAAAGAAGGTATTTACCTTTCCCAATCCAATTATGCATGTGATCTTCTACGCCATTTTCACATGGAAGAATGTAAGCCAACCCCTTCTCCCTTTCAATTTGGAGCCAAACTTACAGTCACTTGTACTTCCCCTGAAGTTGATGCTACCTTATACCATCAATTGTAGGAAAATAGTTGTATATGGCCCATACTCATCCAGACCTTTCCTTTGTTGTTTTCCTTATTGCTCGGTTTATGCAAAACCAACATGAAAGTCATTAGAAAGTAGCTAAAATAATACTTTTTATGTTTGAGGTACAATTCTTTTGGGATTCTCTATAGTGCAGAAGCATCTCATCTATTGCTTGGTTTCACTGATTTTGATTTGGTTGGTGACCCTGATGATAGAAAGTCGACTACATGTTATGTGTTCACTCTTGGTTTAGGACCTATTACATGGGCTTGCAAGAAACAAACTGTCATTTCTCTTTCTTCAGCAAAAGTAGAGTATTGTGGTGCCATAGAATCTAGTAAGGAAGCCCTGTGTCTTCATTAGATCCTGTCATAGTTTGGCTTTCAGCCATAGTATCCGACTACACTTTGGTGTGATAATCAAAGTGCCATTCAACTATGCAAAGATCCAATCCAACATCAACATAGCAAACACATAGAACTACACATGCACTTCATCAGAAAGCTCATTCATGACCATGCTCTTGAAGTGCAATATTGTTCAACAGATGATCAAGTTGCATACATCTTTACAAAGGCTCTCACAGAGGCGAAGTTTACTAAACTTCGATTTATGGTTGGAGTTTAGGAAGTTGTCACTAAGGGGGGATAGGCTCTAATGCTTCCTTCCTTCTCCTATTGTGTCATATTTGTACATCCTTTAATCCTATCCCAGGTTGTTTTTAAGGGGGGATGTTAGGATATTCTGACAAATAGGAAATAGTTAAGTATAACTTGGTCTAGTGTAGAGTTAGGTAAAGTGTGTTTCTTTACTATGTACTTTTGTAACTTACAATCTGACAGTCACGATATGTAGTGATTCGATGGTTCGTTCTCTCCTCAGTATTACCGACACTTGATATGTGGCTTAACACCCAATTGGTCCATGATATCTATTTAAAGAGCATGGAAGGTCATTTGTAGGGTTACTAACCATTCATGAGAGAAGCTTATATAAATTTTCATTCTTTTATTAATAAATTTCCTGAAGTGGCCGCGTTGGTTCAGGTCGTGGACTGTTTCCCTCTTTGAGGGTTTTAACCATGTCAATAATATTGGTGTATAGATCTGTGATCTGTTTGTGAGTGGTATCCTTTGATGTTCTGTCTGAGGAACTTACCCTGTAAATTCCTACAATTACCCTATCGGGAGCTATGAGGACAAATACATAAAGTGGACCATGCGACGATAGGGAAGTGACCAAGATGTTACAGAGTTCACAAATAATTTCCATACCCTTTGGACAAAGTTGGGTATCAAGGATACTAAGCAGTAATTGGTGCTCAAGTACCATGGCTGTCTACACAAGTACATCGAGGATGAGATGGAGTTGTTGAATATCTCCACGCTTGGCACGACATATCGATACGTTATGAAGATTAGGCAAAATTTTAAACAAAATAAGTGGGATTTTGGATCTATGAATCCAAAGCAAGGAAAAGGCAACCCTAAACCACAGAACAAAGAACCAAGCCAAGGAGGGGCTACCCAGGACAGCCTTTTGAAGTCACAAGAAAAGAAAAAAACCACGAAGATAAAGAAGAACATAGGAAAATGGTGTGAGTTCCATAAGAGCTCCACTAATAATACAAGTGAGTGTTGGGCCAAGAAGTCACTGGTGGCCAAGCTGAAGGCTTCTGAATCAGACGCAGGTTCTAATTCTGAATTAGAACCTGATAAGGGAACTGAAAAAGGGAAGCAGATCATAGATGCGAAGCCGAGTGCCACCGTGGCCACCTCAAAGATCCAGAAAATTGAGCCTGAAGATCTAGAGGAGGGGGAACGCCTCTTCCACTCATAGATGTGGGTGAAGGGTTCTCCACTACAGTTCATTGTCGACAACGAGATCCAAAGAACCTCATTTTAGTAGAGGTCATGAAGCGACTAGGCCTAAAGACTACAAAACATCCACAACCATACATTATTGGGTGGCTTCACCAAGGATGAGATCTTCGTGCCATCCAACAGTGTCGCCTCTCCTACAACATCAATCCATTCATAGACGAGGTACTATGTGACATTTCTCCTCTTGAAGTTTCTAATGTATTGTTAGGACAACCATACTTGTGGAAGCGACATGACATATATGAATCTAGACCTCGTTCTGTGATTATTACTTTGGCTAATAAGTTGTACAGGATACAGAGGTAGCCCCACCTATCTCCATCTCTTTGATCACTACAAAGTAATGCAGTAAGATCATTTCCAAGACCAAGAAATTTGTTTTTCTTATGATTCGCCCCCAAGGCAAGAAGAAGGTTGTGGCCATGACTTCCAGGCAGGGCTCCTCTACACAACAACAACAGATGGACTAGGTCGTGGAGGAGTACAGGGATATTTTTTCCTCTCCCACAGGGGTAGCTTTACACTGTCAGGTCAATCACTCCATCGATCTTAACCCCGGTGTGCCACTTCCCAATGCACTGATCTATCGATGCTATGTTCTAGAGAATGATGATATCAAGAGGAAGATTCAGGAACTAGTGCAGAAAGGGCACATCAGGCCAATCTCATCACCCTGTGGGAGCTCACTTTTAATTGGTACAGAATAAGGACGGGACCCAAAGGCTCTGTATTGACTATCGGGCACTGAGCAAGATCAATGTCTGAAATAGGTACCCAATCCCGTGAATTGATGACCTTTTGGACTAGCTCAAGGTGGAAAAACATTTCAAAAAGATTGACTTGAAGTCAGGTTATCACCAAGTGCCCATCAAACCCTATGATGTGTGGAAGACTACCTTCAAATCCAATGAGGGCGTTTTCAAATGGTTGTTCATGCCATTTAGATTGACGAATGCCCCTGTAACCTTCATGAGACTAATGGATGACATCTTTCGACCCTTCACCAATGCATTCACGATGGTGTATTTAGATGACATCTTGATCTTTAGCTAGAGTTGGGAAGAGAACCTCCACCATATTCGACAGGTCATTCAAACCCTTTAACAAAAATGCACCTTCGACTCGAATCAGGTTCAATATCTCGGGTACATCATTGATGAGCAAGGTGTACATGTGGACCCATCCAAGGTATAGCTCATTCGGGATTGGCCAACCCCAACCACTCTAATAGAGCTCCACAACTTTTTGGGTCTTGCCAATTTCTACTATAGGTTCATGTTGGGGTTTTCTCATATCACTTGGCCTTTAAGTCAAGTCACCAAGGGCGAGGCGAAAGAAAATTTCTTTTGGTTGGAAACCCAACAACGAGCATTCTCCGAGTTGAAGAATTGCCTCTATTATACACTAGTGCTCACATTACCAGACCTGCAACAACCATTTGAGATTGAGACAAATGCCTTCAACTATGATATTGGGGTGGTTCTTACTCAACATAGGTATCCAGTGGCTTACCACAGTGAGACACTTTCAAAAAAATTCCAAAAGTACCCTACTTACGACAAAGAAATGTATTCCATTGTGCAGGCCTTCTGTCATTGGAAGCATTACATTATGGGAAAGGAAATTGTAATCCACACAGACCACTAGCCTCTGTAGTTCATACAGACACAAGGGAATTTGCAAGATGACCGCCATAAGAAATGGTCCACCTATCTACAAAAGTTCCATTTGAACATTAAGTATAAGAAGGGCAGCACCAATAATGTTGATGATTGCCTCAACCGACCACTGATCATGGTGCTAATCACTGTGCTCGACTCCTATGGGCACGAGACATCAGGGTGCCACATATTTACAAGAGTGATCCATAATTCGACAACATATACCATACACTCCTGGAAATGCACTGTTATGCCACTGGCGACACATCTATGTTCCTTCAAGTGAGCATGCCAAGATGATTTTGGAGGCGCACTACAGTTGGTTCGTTGGACATTTCGGAGTAAAGAAAAAAGTGGTGGTATTGCAGAAGTGTTTTATTGGCCGAAAATTCATCAGGATGTTGGGAAGTACATTAGATCCTGCACCGCCTGCGCCATTACCAAACCAACCATCAAGAAGCAAGGCCTGTGTACTCCTCTACCTACTCCTAGTTGGCCTTGGGAATTTGTCTCGATGGATTATGTGTGGGGCCTTCCTTCTACTAAGCATGACAATTATTGCATTTTTCGTGGTCATTGATAGATTCTCTAAGATGGCCATCATGGTAAATTGCAAGAAGAGTATCACAACAAAGGGCCACTGCTACGCTCTTCTTTGAGCGAGTGTGAGTACACTTTGCGATCCCATAATGTTATAGACATTTTTGGGCACTACAACCCCAATCAAACATGTCTGTAAACCAAGGGATCCTAAGTCCCTAAAAGTGTTTTTTCATACCCTAAAGGAAAAAGGTTAGCTGATTACATCATCTCCCAGAAGTTCTCCATAGGAAACTGCTCAGAACTGGTCAAAACTAGACCATACAGGTTGCTCAGTGCTAAGGGTGCTATGCATCCCACCTTCCCAATG
Source organism: Pinus tabuliformis (assembly GCA_031772625.1). Lineage (NCBI taxonomy): Eukaryota > Viridiplantae > Streptophyta > Pinopsida > Pinales > Pinaceae > Pinus > Pinus tabuliformis. The sequence goes on from CM062809.1 coordinate 97,482,394, forward strand.
AAAAGGATGCGATGAATACTGAAAATCCCTTCTGTATGGTGTGATGGGCGAGAGTGGACAAATGGCAGAGACAGTTTGCGAGGTGGATGATCATGGAATCTTCCAGAAGCTTCTCTTGTGACACTCGCCTCTCTGAATTCAACCAAGGATGAGTAAGAGATCATCAATCTCCAAGTGGAATTAAGAGCTATCAGAGAGGAGACACTAATCAAAATCCCAGAAGCTGACTCACCCCCCTGCAATCATCTATATATGGACCCCTCATCCCAGAGATCCAGAGGCTGGAATTTTGTATCTTGTAAGGAAGTGTTGTTGGTTTCTTGTTGGAATATCATAGTGTTGGGTGATCTAAGCTTTTCATGAGGTGAAAGAAGGGATTTCATGCTGGAGGATGACGCTGGGTTAGAAAAATTAGTTGTAATCCTCTTTGCTATTCTTGATATTAATAAATTTATTCAAGTTCTCCTCCACATTCTTGTATGTTTGATGATATATGCATTTGTGTGGTCAATATATATATCTGGTCCTATATTGTTTATGATTGTAGATCCCTATTCTTCGATAGTATTATGATGCTTTGATTCCACAGGTGCTCTTTGAAGCCGGGTAGACGAAGGAGAAGCGGCAAGGATCTATCAGAAGGGAGAGGAATCGAGCAAGGAACCAAGCGCAAGACTGAGGTTGGTGTCCTTCATTCCACTCTTATCTACTTCTCATAAAGGAAAATGAAAGTAGTTTTAGTATGTTTGTTTCTAAGATAGCTACCAGTCTTAGTGGGACTAGCATCTCTGAGTGGACACTAGATTTCCTGGTAACAAAATGGCGACTCCGCTGGGGAATGAATAGATTGTTTGTTTGTCTATATTTGTTTGTTTTATAAACTTACAAATGGAGCCTGGAGTCAAGCCAGCTAGCCTTCGAACTGCATTTGTTATGCAAGTGCAAAGTAGATCAATGTTGCTTCAGTCTATCTCCAGGTTTTTTTTATAAACTGAACAATCGATTTGTAAAATTTCTAATTGCCCTAGTGGTGGCTCTAGTAACCTCATTAGATCAGCCCTTGTGATTTCTATTTACTGTATATCACTTGCCCAGCCTAAATCCCTGAACTGAGCTGCAAACTGTGACCTGGAACCTAGTTGAAGTCTTGTCCCTGGACCATCGCACCTTTTACTCTTGGGAATTTGGATGCATCGCACTTCCCGTGTGTAGTAGGTGCACTGCATCGCACTTTCCCTGTGTTACAGGTGCGTTGATCAGACAAGACCTCTTTTGCTCTCAGATTTTGGTTTCTGTGTTCACTCTCTTCAGCTCTATTCAGGAGTTTTACTGTCGGTGATTAGTATACCACTATGGAAACCCCCTTCCTTTCCATCATTCCGCCTCCATTGTGCAAAGAACTGTGAATGTTTTTAGGTATTTTCCGCCATTTTCAGTTCTCTTTTACAAAGTAGTAGCATAGTCGAACTATCGTCTTTTGATTTGAAAGTGTCGCAAGTGTTGTTTTCAGTCAAAGAAAAGAATTCTATTTTCTTGATGGTAAATTATACAGTTACTCTTGTATTTGATTTGAATTAGTAGTTTTTCAAGTGTCGAAAGCAGTTTTCAATTCAAAATAGTAAAGTGTCGTTATTATCTTCCTTTCATTTTTGAAGAGAAACCTGTTAGTATTGTCGCTTTGAAAGATAATTTAGATTTGTACTTAGCATTATTCTTGTCATTCACACATTAAGAAAGCTGAAAACAAATACATGCATGTGCATTTGCATTTAGACTCCTTGTTGGTTTGATTTAGGACAGTGCATCTAGTGTGTGCTCTCTGCTCTATGTTGAAAGAATGTCATCTCTCTTTCTTTAGTAGCTAGGATTTTCATTGCAAAAAGAAGATTAAATCAAAATGATTGTTTATCATCTTAGATTGCATTTTAGGAATTGTACATCTACATCATGCGGTGAACCTAAAAAGAAAATTTATTAAGAAAGATCAACTGTAAAATAAATTTAATGAACCTAAAAACGCTTTGGAACCTAACACACAACATCTAGAAGTCTAGGCTAGAGATGTATTCCGGTGTCATAAAGCCTGGTAACTATCGCTTTCACTGTTGGTTGGGTGATTCCTCCTCTTTGAGATGACAAGTGCCAGTATGAACTTGTGCTCCCACGTACCATCGAATATATATTGGGAGACCATAATAGGCTATATCCTTTATCCATAGGAAGTCGTGTCTGCCACCCTATCGATTGCAATGCACTGAACACAGCATTCGGGAAGATTGACTACCATACCGTAAAAAGTATTCTGCAGTTTTGTGATTGGTTTGGTAATCCCTCTGTCTAGATTACGAGAGTAGTCTCTTTCATTCCTTTTCAGACTCCTTAAAGGAAAAGGTCCATCTGAGCACTTGTCACTTCATGCTCATTAAAAATCGAAGGCGACTAGAGTCATATTTTGTTTTTTCTCAACTCGTAAAAATTGAAAAAACAAGTTTTGTCAAAGCGTCTAAAATTTATTTTAATCGGGATAACATCACTGTTCCCTCGTTGGTCTTAGGTTGAGAAAATGGAGTCCACCAACCAAGGATTTCCCCTTGGAGGAAATCCTAGTCCTTTCTCCTCTATCACTGAAGATAAACCCTCTGAGCCAACACCAGATGAATGTCAAAAGGTCGAGGTGGCGATTGACCCGGTCTTGTCTCCGGGAGGTCCATCTTCAGATGATACAGTCACCGAAGAGAATGAGAACGACACCGTTCAAATTCTTTTCATAAACACAGACTCCGATGAACATGGGGGAAATCTACCCGTTCCTTTACCACAGGAAGGAAGTTCGTCAGAGTCATATCCGGTCGTCTATTCGGTCCCACCTCCAAGCAACCTGGTGGTTTCCTTCGATTGGAATCTACTAGGCAGACCCCGTCTACCGGCTAGTATACCATTCTGCATCATTGCACAAGTATACAGAATGGTCATGGTCGGTACCATCATTGATGAAGGGGCTTCTATGAGTATCCTTTCCTCGACTACTTGGAAAGCACTTGGTTTTCCATCATTGTTATCGGGAAAACTAGTGTCTATGCAGAGCTGCTAGTCCCACTAAGGCTGGTAGCTACCTTAGAAACAAACAAACTAAAACTACTTTCATTTTCCTTTATGAGAAATAGATAAGAGAGGAATAAGGAGACCAACCTCTGTCTTGCGCTTGGTTCTTTGCTCGATCCCTCTCCCTTCTGATAGACCTTTGCTACTCGCTTCCTTGTCTACCCAGCTTCACAAAGCACCTGTAGAATCAAAGCAGCATAACACTATCCAAGAACATAGATCTATTATCATAAACAATATAGGACCAGATATATATTGACCACACAAATGCACATAACATCAATCATGCAAGAATGTGGAGGAAAACTTGAATAGCTTTATTGATAATCAAGAAAGAGCAAAGAGGATTACAACCAATTGTTCTAACCCAGCATTATCCTCTCAGCAAGAAATCCCTTCTTCACCTCATGAAAAGCTTAGATCACCCAACACTATGAGATTGCACCAAGAAACCAACAGCACTTCCTTACAAGATACAAAATTCCAGCCTTCGGATCTCTGGGATGAGGGATCCATATATAGATGTTTGCAAGGGGGGTGAGTCAGCTTTTGAGATTTGATTAGTGTCCTCTCTCTGATAGTTCTTGATTCCACTTGTAGATTGATGATCTCTTACTCATCCCTAGGTGAATGCAGAGAGGCAAGTGTCAGAGGAGAAGTTTCTAGAAGATTCCATGATCCTCCACCTTGCAGATTGACCCTGCCATTTGTCCACTCTCGCCCATCGCACCCCATAGAAGGGCTTTCCAAGATGCATCGCACCTCCCATGAGTATTTAGGTGGGATGCAGTGCACTTTGACCATGGAGCAGGTGAGATGGTCCAGTTTTGACCAGTTCTGAGCAGCTTTTCATTGAGAACTTCTGGGAGAAGATGTAATTAGTTGACCTTGTCCTTTTAGAGGTTGGAACAACACTTTTGTGGAATTAAGAGCCCTTTTTTTATGGACATCTATGATTGGGGTTGCAGTGCCCAAAAATGTCTATAACAATCGCTTATGCCCGAGATGAGAAATCTGACAGGCTTTGACAAAGGAACCAGTCGACTGTTAGGGATCCTTCCCAATGTGCCCATAACATTGAGAAGGAAAACCGTTCATCTAAACGTAATGGTAGTCCAAGGGCCTTTAGATTACAATCTACTCCTTGGGTGTGACTATATTTATTGCATGGGAGCCATCGTCTCCTCACTCTTTCGAGTAATGTGTTTTCCGCATGAAGGCAGAGTGGTCCAGCTCGTAGACCAGCTTTCATTCCCTGGCTCACACATAGAAAATAGTCAAATGCCATCCCTAAATGGTCTTTTCATGCAAGGAATGTCTCATCAGTCTCCAGTCTATCCACCTGAAGAGCGCGAGTGATTCAGGAGGACATGACTGAAACCCAGGGGGCATGCACCCTGGTCTGCTTCGACAGGGAATCTTTGGGTATAGGGTAGGTTTCCACGAAGGATATATGACTGGTCCAATCCCCATCCATGTAGGAAGAGGGGATTAGACCGGATAAGATACATCCATTAAAAGGTAGGCCTTTCCTGACAGAACAAATGTTTTGTCTGCAAATTGAGAAGTAACCTAGAAACTCTACTTCGCTATACCTGGGGGCATGCAAACCTCTGGTGAGCAAGCGAGAAATGACCAACTAATGTTAACTCTATGATTCCTCTAACTTCAACCGCCTAGTTCGGGTGAGTGGTCAAATAGACCATTCATCTTCGCAGGGGCCACCATGGCACCAGCAAAGTAAAGGAAAAAGTTTCCTACCTAACCTTGGTAGTGATCTTGGTAGTTAAGCAGAGGGGCGTAGTTGGTCATTCCTAGCTTGCATGCAAGAGGTGCCGGAGCAAAGTTTCGAATGGTGCAAGCTCCTTAAAATTTTAACCCATCGATGAGACATCTTTATTATACGACTGGCACGAGCAATTTTTATGCGAAGTTCAAGCTCGTTAAAAATTAAGCCTTAGCAATGAGAAAACGTTCCCCCAGAGTTTAAGCTCATTAAAAAATGAACCAATTTCAGGTAAATAACCATTGTGAATGCATTATCATCAGCTTTTGAGACCTGGTCGTGTTCTCATCATCACCTCCACTCTGTTTTAGCCAATCATTCACCTCCATTTGATTTTTTTCCCCTTTCTGAGGAACAGCTGGGAAGAGTGATCTTGTTAGCCATCCTTGTGACACTGCCGTGACTGGAAAATTCCAAACCTTACCTGGAACCAGCTGCTACCTGAAATTATCACTCTTTCCTCAAAAACGAGTCTCCTTTAAGCTCTTTTCACCTGACTCGTAAAATATGAAAAGATTGGCAAGCGATTGGCCTCTCTAGCTCATTAAAGCGACCAGAAGTGTTATCCCTCCTCTAGATTTTGATCTTTTTGGACCTGAGGGATTATTACACAAAAAGATCGAGCGCTTGTCTTGTTCGACTCGTTAAAATTACCCAAAATTCATCCCTTTCATATTATTTTATACTTTTTTGGACTTAAGGGATTATATGACGAAAAAGGATTATTGGAGTTTCATTTACGTCCCTTTCAGACTCTCTAAAATTGAAAAGGATCGAGTTATCTTTGTCGTTAAACTCGTTAAAACCGAATAGTGACAAACTTGTCCATATAGACAAGAATGAGTTTCACTGTCGCTAGGCTCATTAAAATATAGCGACGGGTTTGCCGGAACGGAAAATTATAGAACAAGCATATGTTATCCTCCTCAAGCTTAACAAAAATAAAGAGGTACTAGTCAACAATGACTGGGGAAAAATTGGGAAGAAAACTTGAAGAAACTTTATTGGTAGCAAGTCGCGCTTGAACATGACACTTTCACTTTGCATCTGAGTTGAGTTGGGTTGTTCCATTCACTGGTCATATCACCATTGGTCCATCACACCATCCATATTTGGGGTTAACGCTACCAATCCATGTCAGTGTCGCCGGTATGTTCAAGAGAAGTCACTCAAAGAATTCACCTGTGTCTCATCCGCTGCAATACATTCATGCTCCATTCTTTCATGACTGCCACCTTGAACCCTGTATCATCAGATCGTTTTCACCTCCAAAATCATTAACTCTGTTTCGTGTCGTAGATGTGGGATTCATTAAGGCCCTCCTACGGCGGGTCGCTTATTTTTGACATCAGCTCATTATCCAAGAAGTCGACTTAGGAATAGCCCTTTCAGTACTTTGAAGCTTGCATACCTCAATGGAAAGTTTCTCACTTCCGGCGATAGGTTTACATCAATGGCCTTCGACAGAAAGATTTTGTGCGGTGTTCGACACCAAGTCCCTTATTCACACCACGCAAATTGTACTGTAGTACCTTGAGGTTCATCATCATTATCTATGATTCCTCTCGCGCCTATTAACAACTTACATCATTGGCTGGTAATCAGGCGATGTCTTTCCATGTTCGACTCCAGAACATCTTTCACATGGATCGACTTGTACTCCGAGTGAAGATTGAATGAGTTTGATGACCCCAGATCTAGTTTCATCCATCTGGGCTACGATATATTCAAGAAAATAAAGACATCAAATGTACATTGTTGCTGCATAGATGATCATTTGAATCAATGGATGATGACTCTATTAGAATCATCAGTCACCCACACAGATAGTTGTCTGTCTTATGTACATGAAAATGAATTTATAAAGCTAAGCATGGGAATGCCCGCCTCATCTAGATCATGAAAAATATTATGAAGATAATGTATTGTATTGTATCTTATTACAAGTTGCCTTCCAGCTCAAAAAAACTTCGGATCCTCATGATAAAGCATTTCACCTGACATCAAAAGATTAACGACCTCATGCTTTAGGGGGCAACTGTTATAGACATTTTTGGGCACTGCAACCCCAATCAAACATGTCCATAAACCAAGGGCTCCTAAGTCCCTAAAAGTGTTGTTTCATACCCTAAAGGAACAAGGTCAGCTTATTACATCATCTCCCAGAAGTTCTCCACAGGAAACTGCTCAGAACTAGTCAAAACTGGACCATACAGGTTGCTCAGTGCTAAGGGTGTGATGCATCCCACTTGCCCAGTGAAAAGGGTAAGATGCATACTGAAAAGCCCTTCTGTAGGGTGCGATTGGTGAGAGTTGACAAATGGCAGAGACAGTTTGCGAGGTGGATGATCATGGAATCTTCCAAAAACTTCACCTATGACACTTGCCTCTCTGAATTTGCCCAGGGATGAGTAAGAGATCATCAATCTCCAAGTGGAATCAAGAACTATCAGAGAGAGGACACTAATCAAAATCCCAAAAGTTGACTCACCCCATTGCAATCATCTATATATGGATCCCTCATCCTAGAGATCCAGAGGCTAGAATTTTGTCTCTTGTAAGGAAGTGTTGTTGGTTTCTTGTTGGAATATCATAGTGTTGGGTGATCTAAGCTTTTCATGAGGTGAAAGAAGGGCTTTCATACTAGACGATGATGCTGGGTCAGAACAATTGGTTGTAATCCTCTTTGCTATTCTTGATATTAATAAAGCTATTCAAGTTTTCCTCCACATTCTTGTATGTTTGATGATATACACATTTGTGTGGTCAATATACATCTGGTCCTATATTGTTTATGATTGTAGATCCCTGTTCTTCAATAGTATTATGCTGGTTTGATTCCACAGGTGCTCTCTGAAGCCGGGTAGACGAAGGAGAAGCGGCAAGGATCTGTCAGTAGGGAGAGGAATCGAGCAAAGAACCAAGTTCAAGACTGAGGTTGGTGTCATTCATTCCACTCTTATCTACTTCTCATAAAGGAAAACGAAATTAGTTTTAGTTTGTTTGTTTCTAAGATAGCTACCAGTCTTAGTGGGACTAGCAGCTCCGAGTGGACACTAGATTTCCTGATAACACACAGTCCATTATCTTAGACCGAGACAACAGGTTCTTGAGTGCATTTTGGTCAATTCTCTGGTCAATGCTGGATACAAAACTTACTAAGTCCATGACTTTCCATCCTCAAACTAATGGCCAAATAGAGGTTGTCAACAGGATGATCGTACACATTATGCGCATGTACAACTCAAAGAATCCATGCACATAGGATGAAAGTCTCCCCTATGTCCAACAAAACTATAACAAAGCTCTCCACTGCTCAACAGGCCACAACCCCTTTCAGGTAGGGCTGGGATTTCAACCATTATGCCCCATTGATGTGGCCATACCATTTGCAGCCACTCAGGTATATTCAGATCATGTGCAGTCCGAAGCTAAAAGGGCTAACAACTTCATTGAACGAATTCAACACATCTGCCAACAGGTCATGATATATTGGAAAAATCTAATGCTAAGTACAAGAAATGCCATGATCAAGATCGAGTGCTACACAAGTTCCAGGTGGGAGACAAAGTTTGGCTACATTTTCAGAAGGAGCGCCTTGTTGGACCCCACCACAAGCTTCGCCCACTCCGATATGGGCCATACACCATCACCAAGGTTGTCGGTGACAATGCCTTCGAGCTCAACATCCCACCGTTCCTTGGTATGCACCTAGTGTTCAATGTAGATCGCCTTCAGCCATACTTTCCACCATTGTTGGACACGTTTGACATTGTAGAACAAATCACACCAATAGAGCTCAACCCAGATTGCATGGAATAGTCCACAACTGATTAGATCATGGATACACAGATCAAGAACACTCAGAGACAGAGGATACAACTATATTAAGTTGTCAATGTAGGCCAACTCCTTCACCAAGGAAAATGGCTCACCAAGGACCAAGTTCAACGGAGTTTCCTCATCTCATGGAGGAACTCAATGCATTGGGGACCATTTCTTCCTAAGGGGGAGGACTGATCTAAGTGGATATTAGTGGCCACCCACCTATTCCACTTGGACCCTCACCATTGTTTCTTTCATTTTCCTTAATTGTAGCACAATTTATTATTTTTGGCATTTTTCGGGTCCTGAACTTCCGGAGCCGTTTTGAGGCCCGAAACGACATTCTTTTTGGAAAAATTCCATTAGTGATTGTTATATAAATAATAATTGTAGTTGTAGTCCTCAGAGATATCTTTCCAATGAGGTATCATACATGTCAAATGTAGATAATATGACCAAGTTACGACCCCGAGAATTTGGCTGCCCAACTAACCCCAACTAGGCCCATAAATTCTTGGTGTTACATCTCCTCGAGTTAGGGTTTTCTCTTATTGTTCAATAATAAAAAGGCCCTTGAGCCTCATTGTAACTTAGTTCAGAGGCATGTAGCTGCCACATCTCTTCTCAAAGATAAGCTACCATCGTCCGAGCTATCTTATTTCCATTCTGTTTGTAAGCATAGTTCAATATTTTTCTATTAATGAAATGAAGTGTTTTCTGCTGCATCTTTGTGTGTATGATTATATCTGTAAGTTGTAGCATCCTTGTTTAGGTTCGGATCATAAATGCATGTAAACCATAAGAATGTAATACATCATCAACACATTAACACATAGGGACACCAAATTTTTAGGTGGAAAATCCAACTTGGAAAAACCATCAATGTTGTTGTCTCTATCTTCTTATTATTACTAAGAAAATATTCAAATACATATTGCAATGGAGCAAACTCTTACCAGTGCACAGGCTATAACCTACTAGAGGCTACCACATCCTCATGTTTCTCCAACTACCACTAGAAGGAAGCTACTACTTCCTAATCAAATATATCGATCACCACCAAAAGGAAGCTACCATTTCCTCACTGAAGGCTCCAACACTTAGTACCTTTGTCAAACATGTTTCAAAATATTTCACACTGGATCCACCTGACTCAAACACACATCCTGGAAGCCACATTTCATCCAATTTTCAAACTAGACCCACATAAAACATTATGCTTCATTTGAATAACATGATACAAAAAAATCTCTATAATAAATCTTTAATAAATTCTACTCAATGGACCACCAAACCCAACTTCTTTGTAATAAATATCCAATCAATAAAACATATCATCAAATTCCAAACATACTTATCAAAACATCTTTAACAATAAAAAAGAAAACAACTCTCAATGATGCCAAACCCTCTCTACAAAAAAAACAATATATGAATGTAAAACAAGATCCCTTATCACTCAACCATTAACTCAATGCAACAAAACATGTGAAAATTTTGTAACAACTCTTTGTAGCAAATACAATCTCTGAATATACAACAAGATCCCTCATAAACCAGCCATTAACTCAATGTAGAAAAACCTATCTCTATGTAATATTGATTACCATCAATAATAACATTCTTAGCTCAAGACTCTAACACAACCCTCAGTATGCCATTCATTCATCATACATCAATGTTATGGACAACCTCATCAAGGAAACTATCAACCAAACCTTAAGGGAATAACACTACAAAAATCTTAATTTAACTCAAGATATGACTCTAATCCCTACAATGATTGTATCTCTACCAAACATATCTCTTAAAAATTCATCAGTGACAAACATCATCAAACTCAAGCATCATAATCTTAGATATCTAATATTTGTTCAAGCAACATCAAATCTTATGAAAACTTTAGTCATAAACATATTTCCTACTAAAAACTTCATTGGCCATGGATTTCTACCTAAATCATCAAGACAACATATTCATTCATTGATTTTACTTAACAAGACATCTCAACAACATACTACTCATCATCAAGAAATGTAACCTTTGCGTTCATCTTTTTACATGCTAGTCACACAATGTCATCAAGAAAAAAAATGCAAATCCAACATGTAGGTCAATTAATAAGGGTCTTTATGTCACTACAACGTACAAGGTTAAGAGTCTCTGAAAAATCCTCATGACTGTCGCGATACAAACCACACAGCTTCTATTTATCCCAAATATAACTAAGCACATCAATCACTCAACAATATCTTGTTATGAACCAGCTCACAAAAAGATAGAAAAGATAGATCAACGACTTCAAAATCAACCTCTTCGAGGGGGAAACCTCCTTTACATTACAAAAATGAACAATTATTTGATGATACAAATGAATAAAACTCCTTTCTATTTATAGGAGTCTAAGGGGTCACAATATAATCAAGGCCGACATAACAATAATAATATAAGGGCATAACAATAGCAATAGTGGGCTTCTATGGGGCACACTAATAACAATATGGGGACAATAAGGGCACAATAATAACAATAAGGGCTACAATGACAATAGTAATGGGGGAATCACTAGTATTATAGGGACCTAACATGCCCCTCTCCTTCAAAAAAGTGTTGTCCTCAATGCTTGAGTAGTTATGGATGCTTCTGTATAAAATTCTCATCCTCCCATGTGGAATCTTCAGCGAGTAAGTTCTTCCACTTGATGAGATACTCCGAAATTGATCGATTTCGTAGCTGTCGAGTTCTTGTTTCTGTGACTTCTTCAGGTTCCAATATGATTTTTCTTTCCTCATCAAGTTCTGGCAATAGTGTTTGAACTAGGAGCTTGTCACCTATAAACTTCTTTAAACATGAAACATGGAAAACTGGATGCACTTGGGAAGCTACAGGAAACTCCAATTTGTATGCCATAGTACCAATCTTTTGCAACACCTTGTATGGACGATAATACTTTGGTGATAATTTATTATCCTTCTTAACTTGCTTGAGGGAAATTTGTTTATATGGTTGTAGTCGTAGGTATACCCAATCACCTACATCAAAACTTCTTCCTCTGCTATGTTGATCTGCCTATTGTTTCATTCTATTTTGCACCAAAATTAGGTTATCCTTTAAGAGTTGGAGGACTTGTTGTTGATGCTCGATTTATATTCCACTACTTGAAACTTATAATTTTCTCTTAAATATGATGTGATGGATGGTGGATGATATCCATAAAGTGCCATAAATGGGGTCATTTTTTCTACAGTATGGAAGGAAGTGTTATACCACCATTCAGCCAGAGACAACCATTTGACCATTCTGTCTGTTTATCAAAGACAAAGAAACAAATATATCCTTTCAAAAATTTGTTTACTATCTCAGTTTTCCCATCAAATTGAGGATGATAAGATGAGCTATGAGCTAACTGATTACCAAGACAAGAAAATAATTATGTCCAAAAATTTCCAGTGAAAATGGGATCTCTATTGCTTACAATAATATTTGGGTTTCCATGTAGCTTTTGAATTGTTTCCATAAATGCAGTAGAAAATGTACTGGCTTTAAATGGATGAGATATTGCACAAAAGTGTGCATACTTGGTAAGTCTTTCAACTACCACCATGATGACACTTTTTCCTTCAGACTTGGGTAAACCTGTGATAAAATCCATTGAAACCTCCTCCCAATGTTGGCTTGGAATGGATAAAGTTTGTAATAGACCTGGGGTCTTAATTGTTTGAACTTTATTTTTTTGGAAAACCAAACATTCCACCACAAACTTTTGAACATCCATTTTAAGGCCATCCCAAAAAAATTCCTTCTTAACCCTCTGGTAAGTTTTTAAAAATCCTGAGTGCTCTCCTAAGGGAGAAGTGTGCAATTCCATAAGAATATTTTGTTTTAGTTGGGAATTCTTACATAGGTATAAGTGATAATTTTACCATAGCGAATCATTTTTCTAGCTAAATGTATCAGATGTACTGGGATCTTGTTGTATCTTTTGAATGAGTTCCCACACTTCTTTGTCATTCTTCCATTCATCCCTTGCTTTGTTTATCCAATCTAGTTGGATAATAGAAATGGCACAAAGCAATGCTTCCACATCCTCATCCTTTCTTGAGAGTGCATCTGCCACAAAATTTTGCTTCCCTTTTTTGTAGATTATTTCAAAGTCATAACCCAACATCTTTGTGACCCATTGTTGCTGCTCTTATGAAGATAATATTTGTTCTAAAAGGTATTTAAGACTATCATGATCCATTTTTACCTTGAAGTGTCTTCCCATTTGTTATAGACATATTTGGGCACTGCAACCCCAATATTATATGTCAATAAACCAAGGGCTCTTTAATCCCTAAAAGTTATGTTTCATAACCTAAAGGATCATGGTCAACTTATTACATCATTCCGCAAAAGTTCCACCTGAAAAATGACTCAGAACTGGGCAAAACTGGACCATACTGACTACTCCATTGTTAAGGTGCGATGCATACTGGCTCCTACACTAGCTAGGTGCGATGCATACTAAAGAGGCCTTCTATAGTGTGCGATGAGCGAGGATGGACAAATGTCCGAGACAGTTTTCTAAGTGGATGCTCATGGAATCTTCCAAAAACTTCTCCTGTGACACTTGCCTCTCTGAATTTGCCTAGGGACGAGTAAGAGATCCAAGAAATCTCCAAGTGGAACTAAGAACTACAAGTGGAATGACACTAATAAAAAACCCAGAAGATGACTCACACCCTTGCAGACATCTATAAAAGGATCCCTCATCTGAGAGGTCTGGAGGCTGGAATTTTGTAATTTGTAAGGAAGTGTTGATAGTTTATCTTTGAGAGAAGACATTGTATTGTTGGGTGATCTTGCTTTTCATGAGGTGAAGATGGTTTTTATGGGAGGATGATGCTGGATCAGATAGCTAGGTTGTAATTCTCCCTTCTACTATTAATAAAGTTCTTTGAGTTTTCCTCCATAAAATCGTGTATTTGTGAATGTTTTTGTTTATGAATGCTATTGTATGATCAATGTATTTCTGATTTTGCATTGTTTATGATATAATAGATCGAGATAATTTAATGGTGTTTTGTTACTTTGTCTCTACAGGTATTCATTGAGCGGGATAAGTAAGAGAAGAGGTGCAAGCTCTATCAAGGGAAAGAGAAATCAAGCAAGGAATCAAGCGAAAGATCCAGGTTGGTCCCTCTGCGTCTCTCTTATTTATCATACATAAAGGAAATCACAATTTTCTTTTGTTGTTTGTTTCTAGGATAGCTACCAATCCTAGTGGGACTAGCAGATCGAAAAGACACTAGTTTTCCTGTAAAAAAAATGGTGACTCCACTTGGGATCGAATAGTTTTTTTATCTGTTGTTGATTGTTTGTTTTATAAATTATAGACGGAGCCTGAAGTTAGCCAGATAGCCTTCGAACCACCTTTGCTCTACAATTGCAAAGTAGATGAATGCTACTTCAGTCAATATCTGGTTTAGTTTATGATTTGAACATCTGACTTATAAACATTCTAGATGCCCTGTTGGTAGCTCAATAACCTTCCAAGATCATACCCCTGTACTTTGTTCTTTACTATCCATAATAGCTCAGCTTATTGAATTTAGCTGCAAATTTGACCCAAAAACCACCTCAGTTGCACTCCCTTGCCCATCACACTGTCTGTGACTGGAAACCAGTATGCATCGCACCTCCTGAGTGTAGCAGGTGAGATACATCCCTATTTCTGTGAAGCACAAGTGCGATGACTAAGCAGTCCTATTTCTCTCCTTGAAATTTGGGTTTTTTGTCTCTGTTTTCAACTTTGTTCGATTGTTTTGCTGCTTGTGAATAGTATCTCATTGTTGAAGCCTCCTTGTTTTACATAGTTCATCCTCCATTGATTAGGATTAGCAAGTGTTTTTATGTATTTGTCCATCATTTTCAATCCATTGTCTAAAAGTTGATAAAATCAAATTGTTGTTTTGATGCAAAAGAGTGTCGTAACTGTCGTTTTGTATCAAAAGGTGAAGTGTTTTCGAATCTTCCTTCCTTAGATAGCCGATTGAACTTTTGTTATGTATTTGATTTGATTTACTGATATCTTGAAGTGTCAAAAACATTCTCTATTCAAAATCAAAAAGTGTTGTTTAGTATTTTTCATTTTGAAGAGAAATTATCGAAGTGTCGCTTTCAAGAAAATATTTCAGATCTATACTTAGTTTTAATTTTTTGGCATTACTCACATTAAAGGGAATGAAAAGCAAATACATGCATTTGCATTTTCATTTAGAATGTGTGCGAAAAATGATTTAGGAAAAGTGCATTTAGTGTGTGCTCTTTGCTCTCTGTTTGAAAGAATCGTAACCTTCTTTCCTTAGTAGCTAGGATTTTCATTGCTAAAAATAAACAACGATTGTTTATCATTTTAGATTGCATATTTAGGAATTTTACATCTACATCACGTCGTGAACCTTGAAAGACAAACTTTTAAGCAAGATCAACTCTAAAATAAATTTCAATGAGCTTAACAATGCTTTGGAACCTAACACAACACATCTAGAGGTCTAGGCTAGAGACGTATTCCGACGTCGTAAAGTGTAGTAACTATCGTTTTCATCGAAGATTGGGTGATTCCTCCTCTTTGATACGACAAGTGCTAGTACGGACTTGTGCTCCCCGTACTGTCGAGTATATATAGGGAGACCACAATAGGCTGATATCCTTTATCCATAGGAAGCCGTGTCTGCCACCCTATCGATCACAATGCACTGAACACAACATTCAGGAAGATTGACTACCGTACATAAGTCCTTGGTAATTTCTCTTTAATTTACCACCAAGGTGTATTCTATAGTTTCACGATTGGTTTGGTAATCCCTCTATCTAGATCTCTAGAGTAGTCACTTTCATTCCTTTTTGAATCCTTAAATAAAAGGTCCATCTGAGCACTTGTCACTTCAGGCTCATTAAAAATCAAAGGGGACTAGAGTCATCTTTAGCTTTTTCTCGACTCTTAAAAATTGAAAAAGCAAAGTTGTGTCAAAGCATAATTAAAATTTATTTAAATTCAAAATAACATTTTTATCCTTAATTTTGAGTTGGTCAAGTAATCCGCAATTGTGGAAGAAAGTCAATCAAAACCCCATTGTTCATGGAGACTAGCAAGTCAATCATCTTTGACTCTGGAAACGAAACCATTCCAAGAAAAACGGTCTCGCTTAACTGAGTCCAATTCACCTGAATTATTTGAAACTTGTGTTTCAACATCATCAGAGACTACAATTACTTCGATCATTTCTGGTACATCTGCCTTTAGAGAAGGAATTTCGCAGTTGCAAGAGGACATTAGAACTGATCCTAGTGTAATGGTAGAAACTTCTATACCTGAAACAACTCTAGATAGAGCTAATCCAGAAACTGAAGTTCACTTACCTGAACATCTGGAAGTTGATTTCCAGAATTCAGAAGGTGTTACCCCTCCGGTATCTATCACTGCAGAAGCAATACCTTCTTTGGCTCCAGAAGTATTTTACAGACCTGAAGGTCTACCTCTTCCACCTAGATTGATTGCAATAGAAGAGATAGTAGAGGATCTTCCATCTAGTACCCCATTGCATTTTGGAACTGGGATTCACTTATATCCTTCTAATCCTGAAGTTAGTTCTTTTAATTATCCTTCATCGCAAGTTCTTATCGAATCGCTAGAAAATATTTTGGATAGACTAAATATGTCTGAACAACCATCAACATCTAGGATTGTATCATCTGATACAGCTACAACAAAGCTTCCTGCTGTTATTCCTACAATGTTTGTTGGTATACCATCTGTCCCGGCTATTTACCAATCAATAGCCAGAGTCCATTTAGGGACTGTTTTGATGACAAGGTCTGTTCCTATTTGTGCATCCGGAATCCCATTTGGTATTTCTTATGTTGAAACTTAGCAAATTGATCCTGCATGCCAATATCAATTTGGGCAGTCCAGTTTTCAAAGATCGATATATCCTTTGAACATTGGACTATCGTCGTATGGAGGGTAGTATGCTTTTTCGTTGTTCCCTCTCGGAGAACAACCATATGAGAGTTTACAACAAAATTCAAGTCAAACTAGAATTACATCCAGCAGTTGGATACCAATATTGTCTCAGCAACCAAGGTTTGTATATTCAATGCAATCGACGCAACCTGTGTCGAATATTCCCACTACACCTGCTATTGTGACTATGTCGCAAGTACAAGAACTACTTGTTGTGTGTCAACCTCAAGTGTCTCAAGTTGCAATACAACAAACTCTTGTCTCCACGCCTCAATCACAACCTCGATTTAGTGCTTCCTTACCTGGAATGACTCAGGCCCAAATGGGTATGATCACTCCACATCTTGGTCAATCTTTCAGTATTAGGCAACAACAAATGGTCCAACAACCATGGCTGGTATAATACCAGCAACCGCAATTCCAGCAAACATATCGAGGACCTGAGTAACAAGGCTTTGTAGGTAATGGACAACCACATTTTCAAAATGGTTATCAACAACCATACTATAAGGGTTATGTCCAACAACCTTATCAAAGTTACCAGCATCAGATACACTATGCCAGTATGCAAAGACCTACTGCTCAGGCGATTCCATCTTATCTTGGGTATGCTTTGCCTAACCTAAATCAACAGTTGCCTTTTATGGCAACTCTAGAATTACCGGATTTGAGTTGGCTGATGAATGATCCAATTGCTTATTCCCCTTAGTGGCCAGTGATTCCTCATAAAATTACCTCCAATATTCCTAAATTCAATGGAAATGCAGGTGAAGACCTATCAATCATGTAATGAACTTTCATTTGTGGTGCTCATCTAACACCCTAAATGATGTTTCAATTAGGCTTCACCTTTTTCAGAGAATGCTCACTAGTCTGGCAGAAAAATGGTATATTGAATTTCCTAGAGCTTTGTTCGATAACTTCAGCACCCTTGCCACTACCTTTTTAACCCATTTTCAATTACCCATAAGGTATGAAATGGGGATAGAACTCCTTACCAATTTTAAATAGGCAACGACTACTCACATATATGATCATATTCATGAGTGGTGGCATCATTGTTGAATGGTAAAGATGTATGTTCCTGATCAACTTTTAGCCAAATGGTTTATTAAGTTGTTATTGCCCTCTATTACTGAGGATGTGGCTAAGGGAGGAGTTGTCACTGAAGAGAAATTCATTGCTCATGCATAATATTTAGACTTGATCTATATTCAGTATGGCATGCTCTACGACAAAATTCCTAACACTCCTAAACCAAAATTTTCCGTTCCCCCCCCTCCTAAATCAAACAAGGACTCTCATGCCGGTGATGGTGTGATCGGTACCACAAGCATGAAAACCACAAAGGCTCCATCTAAAAAAGCCCTTGCAGTTTCTAGTAAAAAAGTGAATGAAGAATCTCTTGCCTTAGAGATTAATGTCGTGTCGTCTGACAAGGGAAAAAATCCAAAGCAAACAGGGAGCAAGAAGAAAGGGAAAAATAATAAGAAGAAACAGGAAAATTCATCTCCTGAAAAATCTTTTGAAAACCCTATTGGGAAAAAGAAACCTTGTCAACCATGTTTCATATGCGACATTGAGCATTGGACGAAAGATTGTCCACATCGAGCTGAAATTGAGAAGTTTTTAAAAACTTCAAATACCTCAGCGATGTTGACTAATCTGTTTCCGAGCCCAGAAACCAATCTGGTTGCTGTCGATCAAGCTTCCCCATCCCAAGTTCTTATGCTATCCATCTCAAAACAACAAAATGATGCTTTAATATCGACAAGGAATAAAGATTATGGGAATCCACTGTCATCAAACAACAAGGCTACAAATCAACCCAGTAGTTTGACAACAACTTCACCAGAAGTTGTTCCACCCATCATTCCTGAACTAAATATAAAGCCACCAAAGGGAGTAGTACATAAATCGACATTTAATCCTCATGCTCGAGCAGCATAGAATTATAATATATTGGAATATTTGGCTCAATCGCTATCCGCAATGTTGACACTTGAAGTACTGCAAAATTGCCCCTCCCAAAAGCAAGCTTTGTTATCAGCAATAGGTGGGATTGACCCAGTGGATTCTAATCTTGTGGCCTTTAACCATAAAGGATATGAACCTCAGTTACTAGCATCTACATGTATTATGTCAATGAGTTTCTGGAAAAATTTAGGCTCACCACCGTTGTCACGATCATTAATGAAATTAAAAGTGTTTGATGGAAGAACATACACGCTGTATGGGATATTAAGTAACTTGCAAGTTGAACTGGGGGGCAAGACAATAGAAATTGAAGTCAAGGATATTGATGGAAATCTTGACTACAATATCTTGCTAGGAAGGACCTGGATTTATGCTATGGCCATCGTTGTGTCAACATATTTTAGAAAGATTGCATTTCCCTTCTAAGGTGGAATTACAATCGTTGACCAACTAATCTTTTTCCCCAACAGTCCAAAAGCTACTGGAAGCATTCCAATGATCCATGGAAGTTCTCAATCGCTTCAACATGTCAGGGTAGGTCTCCTAAAAGACCCTTCCTTAATGGGTACTTTTTCCCTCCCACCACCAAGTAATCTGGCGGAAGTGGCCACAGTGGAAACATGTCATATGATATCTTCTACATCATCAAAGATTAAGAAGAACTATGACCATTTTGAAAGTGTGGATCATCACGAGGTATTGCCTCCAAGCCCCATAGAATCTTTGTAGCAATCAATTTTCAGGGCCTGGGCGGTGAACCCAAATCAATGCTCAGCAAGTGTTTGGATAGATAGGTCTCTAGATTATGGCACCTCTTCTAATCCTTGGTCTCGTATACATACTACAGACGAAGGAATCATTCATCAATGATGATAGGAGAGATGCCATGGGAACATTACCACCATCGTTCCCGCCTTCAAGATAAAAACGAATATTATTCAAGTGACCTTAATCATCCTTCAATCTTTGATTTTCTATCAAATACTGTAAATACAGTGGATGCCTCCACCTTCAAATTTGCTTTAGATTCAGAAACTCCAAGGAAAAGCAAACTTTCTGAGGAGGTTCATTCCACATTACGCCAAACTCGCTAAAGGTTATACGCGTCTTTTGAAAAAAGAAGTACCCTTCAACTAGGATCAAGTTGTACAAGCTTCCTTTGATACTTTAAAATATTCCCTGATAAAGGCATCATTAATGTATGCTCTTGACTATCAAAAATACTTTAACCTGTATCTTGCCACCATAGATACAACCATCGCTATGGTTTTAGTGCAAGAAAATGATGGAATAGAACATCCTATATATTATTTAAGTCGAAACTTAAATGATACATAAAGCAAATACTCCTACGTTGAAAAGTTGGCTTTAGCAACTGTTCAAGCAGTACAGAGATTTCGAAACTATATACTCTTTCGCAAAACTACCATTGTGTCATATTGCAACCGTATGACTTACATTTTGTCGCGTCAATTATTGGGGGGAAATATTCCAAATGGATAGCCATTTTGCAAGATTTTGATTTGGAATTCACCAAATCCAAATCAAAGAAGTCTCTCGTCTTTGAGGAGCTACTTTGTGACCTTCCATCGTCATCCAACGATTTAACATCTAAAGCATCAATCGTGGATGAGACTCTGTTTCTGATATCGTCAAGCGATCTATGGTATGGAGGTATACTGATCTATCTCAAAACCAAAAATTTTAGGCAAAACACCTTTCAGTCAGAACAATGACATATTCGATACCAAGCAAAAGACTACATGATCGTTGGCGATGCACTTTACTGTCATGGTGTCGATACAGTTCTGCGAAGGTGCCTCACCCATGAGGAGCCCGAAAAATTCCTGAATGATTTTTATTCAGATGCGTGTGGGGGACACCTATCTGGTTACGCTTCTGCACAAAAAATCTTATGAGCTAGTTACTTTTGGCCCACAATATTCAAAGATTACATAATTACAATTAGAAGTTGCCACGCTTGTTAGATATTTGATCGCAAAACTAGATTACCACCTACACCACTGCATCCAATAGTTGTTGTTGGGCCATTTGCTAAATGGGGCATTGCTTTTATGACATGTTACCCCACCTCGGCTGAGGGGCATGGGTATATTATAGTTTCTGTCGACTGTTTTACAAAATGGGCCAAGGCAATTCCTACATTAAAAAACAACGGCGAAACGACTGCTCTTTTCTTTTTCAACCATGTAGTCTCTAGGTTCGGTGTTCCACAGGCTATAGTCACAGATCATGGATCATATTTTCGCAATCACATGATGGTTGAATTGACTGCCAAATTAGGGCTGTCCCACGATATTTCTACTCCATATTATCTGCAGGATAACAGACAGGTTGAGGCGATCAACAAAGTCCTTAAGCGCATGCTACAGAGAATGATTGGAGTCCACAAATGAAATTGGTATTTAATCTTGTACTCAGCTCTGTGGGCATATAGGACTTTGGTGAGAAATGTGACCTGATTTACGCCTTTTCAGTTGGTGTATGGTCTAGAAGCTATCTTGCCAATTTAGTGCGAAATTTAATCTTTCAAGCTCGCAATTGATATGCTCCCCAAAACTTCAGAGGAAGAGGCTCATTTCTTGGAACCAATCCACTTGGATGAAACCCATCTTGATGCCACGCTAGCTAACGAAGCACATAAGAAATGTGTCAAGGCACAATTTGACAAAAATGTTAAGCCTCGTTTCTTCTCAGAAGGTGACTTGGTCTTACTTTACGATCAAGACTCTGACAAATTGGGGGTAGGCAAATTCGAACCATTATGGATGGGCCCCTACCTTGTTAAATGAGTATTGACAAAAGGAGCCTACGAGCTAGTCGATTGTGATGGGATTCCATTGTAGCAGCCCCGAAATGGGTTGTATCTTAAGCGTTACTATGCCTGATTAAGGGTAGTACACTCTTTGTATATATACTTTTGTTACATTTTTGTTTTATTTTAGAGTTATCATTTTGGTTAGGTAATCCAATTTACATTTGATTGTATATGTTGAACTTTTTGGAACCATTTATTGGGTATGCCGAAAGAGCTAGTCGTAGTACGTAGAATCTATCTTCTGTGGCCTGGGCAAGTTTCACTCCAAGCAGTGAGTTAGTAAGTTTCAGGGGGATATGTATTGGTCGATCGACGAACAACATTGCTGAATATAGCGCGTTGATTGAAATTCTCTCTGATACCATTTCACATGGTATATGCTGACTCATTGTCAGGCTAGACTCACAACTCATCATTCTATAGCTTACTGGAATTTACTCTATTCGGAACCTAGCTATTTATCGCATGTTCTTAGGAGTCAAGATTTTGGAAAGATTGTTTGATTCCATTCAATATCAACATATTTCTAGAAATTTAAACAAATTAGCTGATTCATTAGAAAACTATGTTTTAGATAGACATTTGCAGCATTTGTAAAGAAATCATTTGTTCACTAATATTTGCATTAGATAGCATTAATTAACCAGAATAAAACTCCAAAAATCAAAAATATGTAACTGTTTATAGTTTTTACAAAATGTTTTGTGTCCAAGACAAAATCTGTCACATGACCAAGAAACTCAAAATGAATGCAGAAAAACATCCTAGACTAATGATGTTGGTGGTAACATGTCACAGCCTATGCGATCATGCACAAGAGTCGGGTCCATTGACTCGGCACACTAGTAGTGTGGCGCTGTAACCTCAGGGGTAACTCGTCGGTCATAACATCCTGAATACTGAGAGTAAGGCCCTTGACTTGATCGTACAACACTGCCAGGGTCTCCGATATGTCCAAATCTGGAAGGACGACCCTCCCTACAGCCTCTCCTGCTGGAGCGTCGACTGCCACCCGTGGGCGTGCCGTTGGTCACACCAGCCCAATATCTGCATACAAATATGAGTTCAATTAGTCTTGACAAAATTTTGAAACACAGAAACATTATAAAACTCATAAAAAAAGATATGGTTAAATCATTTTACCTATCACACTGCACTGCTCGCCAGCGGGCAGCACCAAATATGGGTTGCCTCGGAAATCCATCCCAACATATGGATACTCCACAAAGACCATCTGCTGACGGTCGAACCACTCAAAGAAGGCATCAGAGAAAGAAATCTATGAATGACCAGCATGTCTGGCCATAATATCAACCCATCTCTGCATCCGTGATTCCCTCGGTGCTGGCAATCCTAGTGAAATATACTGAGGCTGTATCAGTGGAATCCTCTCCAAGGCAAACGTAGTCAAGATGGAACCATAGCCAAAATTCTTGGATCTTCCAGTCTTTACCTTGGAGAGTTATTCTTTTATAACAGGAATTACTGCCTCACACCAGTTGAACACCTTTGGTTCTAGGCATTCCAGGGTGTACTACATATAAGATCTGTTTGCCAAATGAAGAGTCGTGCTACCAACCAATCTAGCAAAGGTAAATAAGATGGTCCTCAAGGGACAATCAGTGACATATCAAATATTGATATTTCCATCTCTACTAGGCTGAGATCCATCTGTGCAATACTGACAGATATAATCTCTCACAAATTCACCCCCATGGGCAGATCCTGATAGTGAGAGAGGGGCACCCCATCTCGATAACCCCGTCAGAAAGTAGATATCCTTGACTATCAATGGAATGGATTTACCTTTGATCTGAAATACCTGGTCGATCGGATCCCAAGCATCGAGAAAATATTGCAACAAACTAATTTGTTGCCTCATGCTGCATATACGGAAAAAGTTGAGCAAACCACAGTTTCGCAGTGCAGTAACTGTACCCTGATCATGTAAAGCAATCATGTTCTCTTATTCATGTTCGCATTCATGCCACATGACAACCATCTTGACCCAAAACATATCTGAAACACAGACAAATGATAAGTTAGGATCCAAATTTGAGCAAAAACAGGCAAAAATTTCATGAAAAATCACTGTGCAAAGTTTCCCTTCTGTGCCCATCACACCTTGCCTTTGAGCAAGGTGAGATGCATACTGACTGCCCAATGTGCAACTCAGTATGCATCGCTCCTTTTGATGCAAAACAAGTGCGATGAGGGAAGAACGAGTTCTTCAAACCCCAGTGGCCCAGAGGAATGGTAAAACTTGCTCAAAATCAAGAAAGGATGGAATGGAAATGAAGAACTCATGGTTAGCTCCTACTTGGTCTTGACGGCATGGAGAATAGTCCACCAGATCTCCCAAAATCAGTTGGTGAAATTTGAGGGGGAAAACCACTCCAGAGCTCCAAAATCCCAAATTCGAAATGAAATAATGAAAATGAAAGGTAAAGCTACTTTTTATGTCTACTATTCATGTACTTCAAGTAAAATGTTAGTTTTCATTCATTTATCATGCATATATATGTATTTTTAATCAATTTGATGGAGTGATCGAGTACGTTGAACAACCTATGAAAGAATCTAATGTGCTAAACAGTGAAATGAACGTTTCTTACCGCAAATCTGAGCATACTTTCCTCAAGGTTCGAGCTCATTAAAAAATGAACCCGCACTGCACCAAATGAGCATACTTTATGCAAGGTTTGAGCTTGTTAAAAAATGAACCCGCACTTCCATGAGAAATGTTATCGTATGGTTCAAGCTCATTAAAAAATAAACCTACCAATGAGAAATGTTTCCGCAAGGTTCAAGCTTGTTAAAAAATGAACCCGCACCCAAGCAGAGCATATGTTACCCCAGAGTTAAAGCTCTTTAAAAAATAAACCTACCTTTGGTAAATAACCTTCGTGATTGCCATTACATTAGCCTTTTGAGCCTTCGTTGTGTTCCTGCCATCACCTCCATTCTTTTGGCCGATCATTTGCTTCCACTTGATTGTTTACCATTTTGAGGAACAACTGTGATGAGTGGTCTTGTTAGCCACCCTCTTCACACCACCATGTTTTGAGAAGTTCCAAGTTTAACCGGAACCAATTGCTACCCCGGGTACCACTAGTTCCTCAAAAAAAATGAGTCCACTTTAAACCCTTTTAAAACTCGCTAAATATGAAAAGATTGTCGAGCAATTGGCCTCTCCAGCTTGCTAAAGTGATTGGAAGCGCCATCCCTCCTGTGTATTTTAAAATTTTTAGACAGGAGGGATTATCTCATGAAAAAGTTCGAGGCTTGTCTTTTCGGCTTGCTAAAGTAATAGGAAAAGTCATCCCTTGTGTATTATTTTAATATTTTTCGAACCTAAGGGATTATGCTATGAAAAAGAACTATTGGAGTTTTCTTTTCATCCCTTTTCAAACTCTCTAAACATGAAAAGGATCGAGTTATCTTTGTCATTAAACTTGATAAAACAATAGCGACAAACTTGTCCACCCAGACAAGAACGAGTTTCACTGTTGCTAGACTCGCTAAAACATAGCGACAGGTTTGCCCAAAGGGAAAATTATAGAACAAGAACATGTTATCCTCCTCAAGCTTGACAAAAATAAAGAGGTACTGATCATCAATGACTAGGGAAAAAGGGAAGAGAACTTAAAGAATTTTATGGTAGGAGGTCTCTCTTGAACATGACACTTTCACTCCATCGCCATGATTGAGTCGATTTGGGTTATTCTGTTCACTGGTCGTATCACCATTGGTCCTCCATACCATCCATATTTTGGGGTTAACACTACCAATCCATCTCAGTGTTGCAGATATGTTCAAGAGAAGTCATTCAGAGAATTCACCATCTAGTCAATTCCTCATCCACTGGAATACCTTCAACCTCCATTTTTCATGACTACCATTCCTGAACCTTGTATCGTCGATCGTTTTCACCTCCATAAAATCATTTGCTTCGTTTCGTGTCATAGATATGGGATACATTAAGGCCCTCCTACGACGAGTCACTTCTTGTCGACATCAGCTCATTATCCAAGAAGTTGACTTAGAAACAACCCTTTCAGTACTTTGAAGCTTGCATGCCTCAATGGCAAGTTTCTCACTTCCAGTGACAGGTTTACATTAATGGCCTTCGACCGAAAGATTTTGCGTGGTGTTCGAAATCGGATCATATATTCAAACCACGTGAATTGTACTGTAGTACCTTGAGGGTCATTATCATTAATGGTGATTCCTCTCGTGCCTGTTAACAACTTACATTATTGGCTGGTAATCAGGTGATGTCTTTCCATGTTCGACTTCAGGACATCTTTTCACATGGATTGACTTGTACATCGGGCGAATATTGAATGAGTTTTAAGACCCCGGATCTACTTTCATCCATCCAGGTTGCGATATATTTAGGGATATAAAGACATCAAATGTACATAGAAGCTACACAGATAGTCATCTAAGCCACGGAAGATGACTCTTCATATGAAGAATTACCGGTCTGCAACTGCAAACAATTATCTGTCCTATGTACATGAAAATGAATTTATAAAGCTGAGCATGGGAATGCCCACCTCAGCTAGATCATGAAGATAATATAATGATAATGTATTGTATTGTATCTTATATAGGTCACCTTCCAGTTCAAATACCTTAGATCCTCATGATAAAGCATTTCACCCGATATCAAAAGTATTTACAACTTCATGCTTTAGGGGGCAACTGTTATAGGCATATTTGGGCACTACAACCCCAATCTTATATGTCAATAAACCAAGGGCTCTTTAATCCCTAAAAGTGTTGTTTCATACCCTAAAGGATCATGATCAACTGATTACATCATTCCCCAAAAGTTCCACCTGAAAAACCACTCAGAACTGGCCAAAACTGGACCATACTGACTGCTCCATTGTTAAGGTGCGATGCATACTGGCTCCTACACTAGCCAGGTGCGATGCATTCTAAAGAGGCATTCTGTAGGGTGCGATGAGAGAGGATGGACAAATGTCTGAGACAATTTGCTAAGTGGATGCTCATGAAATCTTCCAAAAACTTCTCCCGTGGGACTTGCCTCTCTGAATTCGCCCAAGGATGAGTAAGAGACTAAGAAATCTCCAAGTGGAACCAAGAACTACAAGTGGAATGACACTAATAAAAAACCCAGAAGATGACTCATGCCCTTGCAGACATCTATAAATGGATCCCTCATCTGACAGATCTAGAGGTTGGAATTTTGTAATATGTAAGGAAGTGCTGATAGTTTATCCTTGAGAGAAGACATTGTATTGTTGGGTGGTCTTGCTTTTCATGAGGTGAAGAGGGTTTTGATGCTGGGAGGATGATGCTAGATTAGATAGCTGGGTTGTAACTCTCCCTTCTACTATTAATAAAGTTCTTTGAGTTTTCCTCCATACAATCGTGTATTTGTGAATGTTGTTATTTATGAATGCTATTGTATGATCAATGTATTTTTTATTCTACATTGTTTATGATATAATAGATCAAGATAATTTGATGGTGTTTTGTTACTTTGTCTTTATAGGTATTCATTCAGTGGGATAAGTAGGAGAAGAGGTGCAAGCTCTATCAAGGGAGAGAGAAATCAAGCAAGGAATCAAGTGGAAGATCCAGGTTGGTCCCTCTACTTCTCTCTTATCTATCATACATAAAGGAAATCGCAATTTGCTTTTGTTGTTTGTTTCTAGGATAGCTACTAATCCTAGTGGTACTAGCAGATCGAAAATACACTAGTTTTCTTGTAAAAACCTTTAGGTAGGGTCGACATTTCTTAAGTGCATGTAGTATTGCCAACATCTCATTCTCATAAATAGCTTTGTCTAAATACTTTCCTTTGATTGGATGAATTTCGAAAGAAATGGGTCTTTCTTCTTGCATTAAAACAACAACAGTTCCATTTCTTGAGGCATCACATTCTACAATAAAGGTTTTTGTGAAGTTTGGCGTAGCTAAGACCGATGCTTGGCACATTGCCTCTTTAAGATGTTCAAAGGCCTTTGTTTCTTTTGGAGTCCATGAAAATGCATCTTTCTTCAATAATGTTGTTAGAGTGTTGCTATTCTCCCATAATTCTTAACAAACTTGGGATACTACCCTATCAACCCGAGAAATCCTCGCAGATGCTTTATGGATGTGGGTATTTTCCATTCCTTAATGGATTTAATTTTTCTAGGGTCTACCTTAACACCTTAACGAGATACAATATGACCCAGATATTCCACCTCTTGTACTCCAAAGAAACATTTGGAGCTTTTTGCATATAATTGTTTCTCCTCTAATAGTTTGAGCACCGTATCAGCATATTGAACATGATGGTTCCAAGACTTGTTGTAGATTAGTATATCATAAAAAAATACAAACACAAATTTTCTAATGAAGGGTTTGAAAATGGAATTTATCAAACGTTGAAATGTAGAAGGTGCATTGGTAAGGCCAAAAGGCATGACCAAAAATTCATAATGACCCTCATGAGTTCTAGATGTTGTTTTTATAATGTCTTCAGTCTTCATTCTGATTTGATAATATCCTGAACAAAGATCCAACTTGGTGAAGTACATTGATCCATACAATTCATCCAATAATTCATCAATTACATTAATGGGAAATTTATCTTTAATAGTGAGCTTGTTGAGCTCCCTGTAATCTGGACACATGCACCATGATCCATCCTTCTTGTGCACCAATACTATTGGAGTAGAGAAAGAACTTTGACTAGGTTGAATTATACCAGACTCTAGCATTTCTGCAACCATATGTTCAATTTCACTCTTTTGGGCATATGGATATCTGTAAGGCCTAATATTTGGAGGAACACTTCTTGGAATCAAATGAATAGCATGATCATGATCACAAATAGGTGGGAGGAATTTGGGAGTCTTAAATACCTTGGAATGATTGTCCAAGACTATTTTGAGATTTGGAGAAATAAATATTTCGATGTGGGAACCTCTAGTGAACATAATTGTGCAATTATGACTTGTTTTTCTTTCTTTATAGGCTTTTCCATTCCGTTAGATCTAATTTTCTTTCCCAGTTTCCTTGTGATAGCCATTAATTCAACTTCCTTTCCTTTTGAACTAAATTTCATGAAAAGTTCTTAAAAATTGAAAGCTATTGTGCCCAAGGATTGTAGCCATTGAACTCTTAGTACAACATCAGTACCATCCATTGGAATGGAAAGCATTGGGATATTCAATACATATTCTCCCATGGATAGCTTGATATTATGGCACTTTCCAGAGCAATATGGTTCCTCCACTTGCAACGATAACTTGACATTTTGGTGCTGGATATAGGAAGCAATTCAGTTCCTTAGCTATCTTACAATGAATAAAATTATGGGTGCTGCCCGAATCATTTAACACTATTACCTTTTTATTCTTGATATGTCCTTCTATCTTGATAGTTTGAGGATTGTTGATTCCAACCAATGCATTACAATATATGGTTTGATTCCTTTCTTCTTTCTCTAGGGTTTGTTCCTAGTGTATATCCTCTTCTTTGACGTTTCTTTTTCCTTTTATTCCTCCTCTTCCCAATCTATGTCAAATAATTTCTTCTCGGCACACTTATGACCTTTAGTATATTTGCTATCACAATTGTAACAAAGCCCTTTTACTATTTTTTCTTCCAATTGTTGTGGTGTCAACCTTGTAGGTTGTGGAAGGCTAGGGGAAACAACACTTACATATTTATAGTTGTGAGTGTTAGGCTCCTTGTTTCCATAATTTTGCTTTCCATTTTTCTTGCCAACCTGAATGCCTTATCCAATGAATCAGGTTCCCAAAGGCGAACCTCATGTTGGATGTTATCCTTTAAAGTCCCTATGCAAACACCAATCCTATGCTCCTCTGGAATATATTTTACCCTTAGATTCAATTTTTGGAAGTCTTCAATGTGCTTCATCCTTGAACCCTTTTGTTTTAGATTTATCAATTGGCTAAAAAAGGTGTTGCTTTTTGTATCCTCATAATGTGATATCATTTCTTCTGTAAAAATTGCCCAAGTGACAATTTTTTTATGAGAGCAAAGCCATTGATACCATAAAAACTGATTAGTTCCAAATATAAAGTTGAAATGCATACCTTTTGTGTGTTTAGCACATTATGGAGATCAAAATATTGCTCCATCTGTAGTATCCATGTTACGAGATCCTTGCCATCAAACTTCCTCATATCGATCTTTGGAACATGGTGGGTCTTCAATCCAATGTTAGAGTCTATAAAATCATGATTAACATTTCTTTTGTTCTCATCATGAGTTTCCTTTACTACCCTTTCACCATTAGTAAACATTTCTTGTAGAAAATTTGTCTTCAAAAATTCCATTTTGCCTTCCATCTTAGCTTCCACGTCATTCATATTAGCTTCCATGTCTTTCTTTAAACCATCCATCTTCGCTTCAAAGTCATTCATCTTAGATTCCATGACTTTCTTTAAACCATCCATCTTATCTTCCATGCCATCCATCTTAGCTTCCATGCCTTTCTTTAAACCATCCATCTTAGCTTCTATTACTTTTTGTGAGAGTGAATTTTGTTGCACTTGGACTCATAATTTTGATATATCATGTTTCATTTCTTCCTCTTCTACATGAGTCATGCTAGATATTTCAGGTTGCTTATTAGGTGTTTCCATTTTCTTTCTTTGGGGCATCAATTAATGATAATTATGTTTCACTATGCCCTTTGAATTCCTTCAAACTAATTTTTCAAACCAAACCTATGAAAATTTAAAAAAAAACTACACACATTTTTTCACTTTGTAGGAGCTTGATATTGAATTTGATGTATCTTTGAAATTTCAGATCTCCAAGGTCTGAAATTACGAACTGTGGTAGCCCTTTGAGTTCTCTTTCCAATGTCACCAGTCTGATCAAAATTGGATTCTTAACTTGGAAATATTTATGCCCAATCTACCAAGATGACTTGATTATACACTTTTTCAGTAGAGCCAACTTGTATGAAGTGACACGTGTCACTGTTTCAACCATTGGACCTGAAAATGATAAAAAAAACTAAAGTCCGTCCTCTTTCTATAACTTCTAATGAAATTTCAATCTGATACTCAAAGAGAAAGTTATGATGATTTTCCCAAGGTCACATGTTTGGGATGTAATTTGGGAGCCTACAAAAACCCTAAATTCCTTAGATTATATCTCCTAAAATATAGTGAGACAAGATTAGACATTCAAATCCAAGGATCATCGATATTTTGGCTCAAATGAGTTTTTCTTTGCTTCTGAAACGTCACAAAAAAATAGTTATAGTGAAAATTCCACAATGAACTATTTGGAATAGCGAAACCCTAGAATCCAAGGCGCTGATACCAAATGTTATGAACCAATTCACAAAAAGATAGAAAAGACAGATCAACGACTTCAAAACTAGCCTCTTTGAGGGGGAAACCTCCTTTAAATTACACAAATGAACAATTCTTCGATGATACAAATGACTAAAACTCCTTTCTATATATAGGAGTCTATGGGGTCACAATATAATCAATGCCGACATAACAATAATAATATAAGGGCACAACAATAACAATAATGGGATTCTATGGGGCACACTAATAACAATATGGGGACAATAGGGGCACAATAATAACAATAAGGGCTAAAATGACAATAGTAATGGGGGAATCACTAGTATTATAGCTACCTAACATATCTCCACAAAAAATATAGTAGCAACTATATATAATCAAAAAAAACCCTAAACTCTATTCAAAGTATTACATATACTATGCCTTCAACACTATGCATTTTATCACTCAACATCTATGATTCAACTCTGTCTCTATAGTGCACATACAAAGGGAAAATTCTAACATACCTCAGCTAACCCAATCGAATTTATATAAGAAAAATATTATGTGCGATAAAGAGTTCACTTTTGCTTTCATATAGAGTTGCAACATCAAAAAGAGTGTACCAAAACGATAAAGGACTCTCGAGTAATATCCTTCGAATAATTCCATGCATAGTTAGATCTTTTAAGTATGGGGGTTTTTATGCAGTGCATTATATTAGATATCATTTTGGGATTCTTAAGCGCGCTTGAGCCAGAGGAGTTCTGGGATGGGTGACCTCCTGGGAAGTCCTGGTTACTGGGTGCAAGCCCCAGAAGTGATGATTGATGCTATGTGATTCATTTCACTAGTTTCAATCCCACTTCTTCACCCC
Source organism: Pinus tabuliformis (assembly GCA_031772625.1). Lineage (NCBI taxonomy): Eukaryota > Viridiplantae > Streptophyta > Pinopsida > Pinales > Pinaceae > Pinus > Pinus tabuliformis. Next base: position 97,514,119 of record CM062809.1, read on the forward strand.
TGTGAGCATCACCCGATGCAATGAGTGCTAAGTGAACTATTCAAAAATAATGAGAAATTAGTCAGTTACGACTACCTCTCATGGAAATGGTCATACATGAATGACTTACTTAACGCAGTTGAATCCCAAAATGATATCTAATAGTTAGATCTACTGATTCCATTTATCCTACATTTGTTAGATAGATTATTTAGCAACTTAGGACATTAATAAGCACATTCATTTTCTCTCCATTAAACCGGAAAAAAAAATCAGACAAGTAGATACATTTTCCCTCCATTACACTTTCATATCTCTTAATGATAGACTAGACTTGAGTCACCTACTTATGCTTTGGTGCAGTAACTGTTTATAAAATAATTCATGAAGGATGCATAGAGAGTTGATCCAATTCATTTTCCTTTTATAGTCACTTTTCATTGTTAATACCACAAGAAAATCCATGGGGTTTTTTGATGGTAATATTTGACATGATCAAATATATGTTACTTAGCCTTTCACACAAGAATACCTTAGGAAATTCCATGGCTTTCCCCTAAGGTTTTTTGTTTTTCTTCACTTGCAAGTAGTATCATACCCTATCCTTTTGAGAATTGTGTTATAACACACCTTCTTCACTAGAGATCTGTGTTATTACACTCCTTGTGCTCACGAGACTTGTGTTACCCTATTTTCTAGCCCAAAACTCATATACCTCAGGCAAAATGCTTCCAACTTCTGGCATGTCTTCTTCAACACCAATTCCTACTCTCCCCCTTTGACATTAGGGGAAAAGGGCAATACCAGGTTGAGAGAAGTACTCCCCCTGAATTGCTCAACACAAATTGGTCTTCTGAAAAAATTTGATGTTTCTTTTGCAAATAAAGAACTTAGTTGCACAACATGACTCTCATGTTGACCATATCCGCCCTACGCATATAAATGGGGATGCGATCATACTTTATCCATTACATCTCGGTAATAAGCCTCCTTTCCAACTTTGAATAATGGTGTATTGCAAGTACATAACTTCGTGGAGAAAAATAATGGTTGTGGTAAGTACATATTACTGATATATGATAATTATATAAGTATAGCTATCACCAACCATGGACTCAAGTTACATCATTCCATCATATGTTACTTTTACAATGCATGTTAGACCCAATGTGTATTTCTATGATCGATGTACCAAAGGTTGAAACAATACTAATAGATTGTTATTCAAATGCACACACCTTAGCCCTGAAAATGGATATCAATATCAACATATGTGGAGCTCTCATCAACATATAAATGTAATCTCAATGAATACCTTTTGCAACATTTGAAGTCCTCACAATCCATTAAGTATAATAATAAAATAAGACTGATCAACAACATATCAAATACCAACCAACACAGACAATGAAATGTTTGTAACAACAATTGAAATAACATGACATAGTGGAAACAACTTATATATCATCCTCATCAATGAAGATTCCAACTAAAAATAAGCAATGCATCAAAGAAGAAATGTAATAAAATTGATATATACAATCACAACAACAATATCGAATTTTGCAATGAGAACTCTCATACACAATCTGAAGCAACATATAGGCATCAACTATAGACTGATAATTCCTATAATAAACCAATGCCATATGTAGAAAATTCTTCCAAGCAGTCTATTTCCCTTTTTCTACTAGTAAGGGGCCATAATGCCAAAAATGAACAATCGAAAGCATATGAGATGCTCCCCATCAACTCGTGTCAATCCTTCATCACCACACCTTGACATGATTTATAAGTCTTCTATCAAATCCTTGGGTGCATATATCAATGATACATCAAGGGTCATCCAAATGCATAAGTGTCATATGGTTTCCATATCAATAGGGTTTCAACACAAGCTTTCAAAATTAAATATTACTCATTTAAACCTTCTTTTCATGACTTTCTCCCCCTAAGTACATACACCTATTTTCAAAAGACAAGTTGTTCTTGTGGATCTAATAGTCATCAAGTTATTATATTTCTATCATCCACTTCCCGCGAGGCTATGCACCTCATACTCACTTTTGCAATCCTTTTAGAAATATCCATTAGGTACAATAGACTCCAATGGGTAATGACCTCCCCTACATTTCTAGTTGTTTATCCTTCTTCCCCCAAATATTAATTAACATGGGATTGGATGTCTTGAAAATTCTGGAACTCATGCAATATTTTGCCATGTGTCTAAGATGGTGACATACATAACACCTTATGTAGTAATAATTTTGTTTGATATTGGTGTTAGGTCTCAACCTTGGATAGTTGTTTCCTTTACTCCGTCTGCTAGATCTGCAATTACTGGCCTTATGGACAAACAAGTTACAAGTAAAACAATCTCCAATAAACCAAATTTTTATACCTAAGTATTGGTCTTGTCTATGATCTTGGTTACTTTCTTGTATGTGAGTGATTTGATTCATCTTGATTTTGATGAGCCTTATTAAGAACCTTGACATAACATTGTGGATCAATTCTTGTTGGATCTGAAACCTTGTGATTCTGAGTATCATTATATCCAAGACTTGTCTTAATTAGAGGAGAGTGTTGATCATTAATAATATTCTCTAATGATTCATGTGCCTTTACCCATTTGAGTTTCCAATCTGATTGAGGTTTTGTTTTCTCATAATCTTCCCTTATGGTTACAATTTTAGATTCTAACTTCTCACAGTGCCCTTCATTCTCTTGAAGTTGTTTCATTAATACTTCCTCTCTTATTTTAGCTACTTCTAGGTGAGTCTTTATTAAGGTTATTTCTTCAACACTACTACTCTCTTTAATTTCCATATCTTTGTTTATATTTCTGAGCCTATAAATTTCTTTCAATGAATTCATTAAATCATTTGTTTCACACTTATTTGATTCACTTTCCAGCTGATATTCAAGAACCATAAGAATTTTGTAACTAGTGTTAGACTTTGAATCTTCATCTACCTAATCATATGATGTACCTTCACTATCTTCATAAGAACACAAACATTTTTTCTTAGAAATGTCCTTTTGACAATTTTCTAGAAGATTTCCTTTCCCTTCTCTTTCTTATCAACATTTTATTTATTTTGACATTTAGAATCATAGTGACTAACTCTTCCACAAAAAACATTTAAATGAAAGCTTACCTTTGAATTTACTAGTGCTCATTTGTAGCTTCCTGGAAACTTTTTCCTCTTCTTCATCTGAAATGTAACTAGTGTCTTCAATCACTTATCTTTGTTTTCCTTTGCTTGTAGCTTTGAAGGAAGATTTTTTTATTTCCAACTGGTCCCCTTTTTTCCTCATTTCGTAGGCTATCAAATCCCATGGAGTCTTTCTAGAGATAGTTGACTCAAATTATGCACTTCCTCAATTACTGAAACATTGGCACTAAACTTAGGAGTTATAAATCTTAATATCTTCTCAACAATCATAGGGTCCTCAATCTTATCACCAAGTCCCTTCATAGTATTTACTACTTTGTCTACTCTAAGGAGAAAGTTTACAATGATTCCATCTTCATGCATTTTAAGGGACTCATATTGAATTCTATATGATAATAACTTAGCACCCTTTACCTTTATATCACCTTCATAGTTTCTGACCAATTTGTCCCACCTATTTTGCAGTGTTGATTTGTGTTACCTTTATGAATTCAGATTATGCAAGTCCTCCTATTATGGCATTGTTTTTTTTGACATTTCTTTTGTATTGTTTCTTGCTTCCATCATCTAATGGAATGGATCCAGGGTATTGATATCCCCTTTCAACAACTACCCAGACATCATCTCCAAGAGATTACAAGTAAGACCTCATTCCGATATTCCAAAATATGAAGTTTTTTTCCATTGAACAAATTTGGATTGGTTGGGAATATTGTATCGTGATTTCTTATCTTGCTGGATCTTCCTTCTAGCGATTAAGCTACTTATTGAAGGACCTAGGTTCTGATACTAATTGTTAGAAATACTGAGAGGAGGGGAGGGGGGTGAATCAATATTTCATGCGATTAGTAAGTTTACTTTTCTTTTGTTATGTTAATTTAACCACCATTTAGTTCACAATACATTACCCAGTAGATCTAAGCATATGAAGTAAATCATGAGAAATATTTAATCATAAAGGCATGTAAACCATAAATTTATTGCAATACATCATCAACACATCAACACATAGGGACATCATATTTTTAGGTGAAAACCCCAACAGAGAAAAACCCATTGTTGTTGTTGTCTATGTCTTCTTCTTATTATTAACAAAATCCTTAATTACGTATTGTATTGGTGTAGACTCTTACTAGTGTGAAGGTTCCTACCTACTAATGGCTATCACCTCCTCTTTTTTCTCTAGCTCTACCACCTCCTTTTTTTCTCTATCTACCACTGGAAGGTAGGTCTACTCCTTGATCAAATTATCGGCCACCACTGTAAGGAAATTACCACACCCTTACTGAAGGCTCCAACCCTTAGTACCTCTATGGACCATGTTTCAAAATCTTTCACACTGGATCAACTTGACTCAAAAACACATCTTGTAGGCCACATTTCATCCAATTTTCAAAATGTACCCACATAAAACATTATGCTCAATCTGAATAACATGATACAAAAACCTCTCTGTAATAAATATATCATAAAATATTATCAATGGACCATCAAAACATACTTCTCTACAATAAATCTTTGATCAACAAAATATATCATCAAATCCAAACATAATGATCAAGACATCTTTGAAAATCAACAACAAAACAACTCTCAATGATGCCAAACCCTCTATGTAGCAAATACAATCGTTGAATGTAAAACAAGATATCTTATCACTCAATAATTAACTCAATGCAACAAAACATGTGACAATTCTGCAACAACTCTCAGTAGCAAATACAATCTTTGAATGTACAACAAGGTCCCGCATAAACCAACCATCAACTCAATGCAACAAAACCTATCTCTGTGTAATATTGATGACCAACAACAACAACATTATTAGCTAGATACTCTGACACAACTGTAGCATGTCATTCATTAGTCATACATCAATATTATGGAAAACCTCATCAAGGAAACTATCAACCAAACCCTAAGGCAAGAACACTACACCTATCTCAATTCAACTGAAGATATGACTCTAATCCCTACAATGATTGTATATCTTGAAAACATATCACTTCGTAATTCATAAGTGACAAACATCATCAAACTCAAGCAACATAATCATATACATCTAATCTCTATTCAAGGAAGATCAAACTTTATGAAAAATTTAATCATAAACATATTTTCTACTAAAAACTTCACTGGTCATGGATTTTTGCATAAATCATCAAGTCAACATATTTGCTCATTCATTTTACTTAACATGATATCTTAACATCATACTACTCATCATCAACAAATGTAACCTCTCCATTCATCGTTTTGCATGGCAGTCACACAATTTGATCAAAAAATAAATGGAAAATCCAACATGTAGGTCAATTAATAAGGGTCTCTATGTCATTGCAACATACAATGTTAAAAGTCTCTGTAAAATCCTCACTATTATCATGATACAAACCACACAAATTCTATCAATCCCAAATAGAACTAAGCATTGCAATCACTCAACAATATCTCTGTAGAAAATACAGGTAGAAACTATAAATAATAAACAAAAACCCTGAAATTTGTTCATAGTGTTACATATACTCTACCTTCACCACTATGCATTTGATTAATCAACATCTATGACACAACTCTACCTCTATAATGCACATATAAAGGGAAACTTCTAACATACCTTAGTTAAACTAATCATATATATATATATATATATATATATATATATATATATATATATATATATATATATAGTTTATGGGATAAAGAGTTCAGTATTACATCTATTTAGAGCTGAAACATCAAAAAGTGTGTACCAAAAGAATAAAGGACTCTCGACTAATATCCTTCAAATCATTCTATGCACAGTTAGATCCACTGATGCCCTTTATCTTGCATTCTTTAGACAAAGTATTTAGAAACTTAGAACATTAATAAACACATTCATTTGCTCTCCATTACACCTGCAAAACAAAATCAGACAAGTAGATCCAATTTCCCTCCATTAAACTTTCATATCTCTCAATGCTAGATTAGATTTGAGTCTCTTAATTGTGCTTTGGTGCAGTTACCTATTCTGAAAATAACTCATGAAGGATGCACAAAGAGATGATCCAATTTGTTTTCCTTTTATAGTCACTTTTCCTTATGAATACCACATGAAAATCCATGGGATTTGTTTATGGTAATCTTTGACAAGATCAAATAGACATTACTCAGCCTTTCACACAAGAATACGTTTTTCCCCGAGGTTTTTTGTTTTTCTTCACTTGCAGGTAGTATCGTGCCCTATCCTTTTGGGAATTGTATTATAACACACCTTCTTCACTAGAGACCCGTGTTATAATGCTCCTTGTACTCAGGATACTTTTGTTACCCTATTTTCTAGCCCAAAACTCAGTCAAACCTCAATCAAGCTACTTCCAACTTTTGGCATGTTTTCTTCAACGCTTGTAGGACCTTTTCAAGACTTGACAAGTATCAATAACACATTAAAAATCTTTGTACACACTAATAAATCTTCCTCAATCAGCGACTTGTGTGACCTTAGTCTTTTTCCCAATATTTCACTTTCAAGAATCAACACACCTTATCCATCCTCTTGCAACTACTTCAGACCTTCTGCAACTCCTATGCAATCATCAAGATTCCTACAACTCCTCTGCAGTCATTTAGAGTCATCATTCAACTGTGACCTAGCTAGGTATATCAATTTTGCACACAATTACCAACAATGTCATATTGTGACAAGATCACAATCTAGGGTGACATCTAGGTTGACATCAAGGCTAACACACTAGCCATATTGTCAACATGTTTTAGAATTGGGCATTCAAATACTTTCATTTCTTAAGAGCTTATCTTACCTTGATTCACCTTATGTGGGACCGTTGGAAATGGTGTTATGTGTGAGAATATTTTGAAAACATTTATTTCAATCTTTGATAAGTTTAAACTTATTATTTTCAACAAGATTAAATTGTTTCGTTCCTATGTGTCTCCAATTTTTGAGGCCTGAACAACCTCCCTTAATTTTTTTGAAAATATGGAACCCTCCATATGAATTTTTTTAATGTCACATTTGATCTGTTTCACTTTTCTTTATTTCAAGTTTTCTCAACTTTCTTTGATTTTTATTGTGATGGCTCTGTTGCTTTTGTCTCCCTGCCCGCTTTCCAAGGGCAGAGGTTTCACCTAATTCCATTTCATGATTTGAAAAATGATGGGTCAAAATTTGGTTTGCTTGGTAAAATTGCTATAAATTTAATTAATTAAATATATACATATATTTTTTTTACTTTACTAGTTCGGTTAATTATTAATTTAATTAATATTTAGTTATTTAATTAATTTAAGTATTGAGGGTCTTTTGTAGTGCATTATATTAGATATCATTTTTTGGGATTCAATTGCATTAAGAAAGTCATTCATCTATGAACATTTCCATGAGAGGTAGTCATAACTGACTAATTTCTCATGATTTTTGAATAGTCCACTTAACACTCATTGCATCGGGTGATGCTCACAGGGGTGAAGAAGTGGGATTGAAACTAATTTTAATTAATTTTCAAAAAACTTTATTTATAAAATGTAAAATGGTATTACAATGTCAATGGTATTTTACATGTATTGTAAATAAACATATTACTAAATCTTAAAAAGCATGCTTTTACATGTTTCATCTAATATTTTATGAATTTCTTTGACATATTTGTTTACGTGTTTCTAATTTAGGTTCATAGGAAATAAATGTCATATTATTATGTCATATTATTTGACATATAGTCCCACACCCACACCTCTCACTTGGTCATCTGATCTTCATGTGAAAGAATTGTTAAATGCAAAACAAAGGTTTGAGGTTCTAGAAGCTAAAGGGCAGGAAATAGATCATAAAATTCATATAATAACAGGTGAGAGCAAGGCTTTAGCAGAAAGAAATAAAGTTTTAAAAGAACAAATGGCATTGCTATAGGAAGTTCTCATGATAGGGAAGACAGAATGGAAATGCATGAAGGCAGATGTGCAAAACATAAATAAATCTGTAGTGGAAAGTACATAGGTGGTGAATGTGAAATCATCCCAGGACAAAGGGAAAATTATTGCCCAAATAAACAACCATGAAGAGAATGCAAGAGAATAAATGAAAGGATATTCCACCAAGTTTTCCAAAACTTGGGCTCAAATTATTAGCAATTCTGCTAATAAGGAAGGAGAACAAATTTTTAGGTTGACAACATGCAAGATAGTGAAGGCAAGGAAATACAAAATAGGACAGAAAACATGATTTTTAAAGGGGTGAAATACTATGGGAAAAATGAATGTACTCTTGACCATGCAAGAGACTTCTTGAAAGACAAGTTGCTATGGCAAGGACAAATATGCCAAGAATGGAGGGTGGGTAATTTTAACTGGGAGAAAGCTACGCCCATAAAAGTCATTATGCCTAGCTTGTGTGATAAATATATCATTCTAAGCAAGACACATCTCTTGAGGGGTTCTCGTTTTTTCCTAGAAGAAGATTTAACTGCAAAGCAACAGGAAGAAAGAAGGGAGGAAATTTTAAAGGTTAGGGCAGCAAGAGATGAAGGAAAGAGAGAATGGATTTATAAAGGCAAAGCTATGATAGCACAATTTGGACTTCCTTCCAAAAAAAGTAGCAAGAAGGTAATAAAGAAGAGAAAACAAATTCTTCAACATGAAATCAGAAAGCAAGGTCAGTATGGGAAAGCGGGGACAAATACTCAAATGTGAGTCTTGCATGTCAAAATAAATAACAATCAAGTCATACCCAGGTTTCGTTAAGATTAGTTTGTTGGAACTACAGAGGTTACCCATGGATATGAGGACCTATGTTAGGGCCTATTGTGGAAGATAGAGACATAATTTGCCTCATAGAAACACATGAGCATGAAGGGTGAAAAAAACTTCTGTTTGAAGGATACTAGAAGATGCGAGTGTGGAACAAGGCAACAGGGAATGGCAAAGGGCACAGGGGTATCATGGTTTTAGTAAGGGAGAAAGAAGGTCATCTCATTCAGTTAGAAAATAAGACTCAAATAAGCAATCCATTTGGTTTGAAATATCGAAAAATGGAAACCACATTAGAATTGAAGCATGCTATTTTGTGTCATAGGTTTCAAAAATTTACAAAGGTAGAGGGCTTGACCACAAAGATCCATTTGCAGCCTTAAAAGTAGATATTGCAACATATTCACAACTAAGTGAAGTCCTTATAGTGGATGATTTCAGTGCTAGGACTGCAAGTGATCAAGCTAGCATTATTTGTTGTAAAGATGATTGTGACCCTATTTGGCTTACAGAAGAAAGTAATCATCAGTGGGAAAGAATTTCAGAGCACAAGGGCTGCAATATCTTTGATGAACAATTGCTTACTCTATGTGGGGCCTTTGATTTATTCATTTGTAATGGCTTGAATATATGGGAAAAGTTCGGTAATTTCACTTGCAATACTTAAAAAGGAGCAAGTGTGATAGATTATGTAATTTACTCGAATGGTTTGTGTCAGAAAATGGAGGAAGTTTTGATTAGAGACCAACAAGGGCTCCCCACAGATTGGACAACTAGTCTGGAAATACATCTTTTCAAAAGCAGTGACGTCAATAATCCCTCCAATTATAGGACCATCATATGGACATAGATTGTCATTGATGTCAATATGGCAATATTCGAGGAGCCAGAGGAAGAAAACGGAGCCATCAGAGGAAGCAAACAGAACTATTAGGATCTATCAGAGCAAAGTATGGCAAAGAATGCCAAAGAATACATTATCGGGAGCTATCAGGAGAAATATAGTGTATATGCATGCAAATACACTATCGGAGGCGGAAGACTTAGTTATAGTGGAATATACTATCGGAGTGTAGAAGTATATATATATATCTATATCAAAGTATAGAGGTGGCGTATGTATATATATATATATATATATATATATATATATATATATATATATATATATATATATATATATATATATATATATATATATATATATATACGCCACCTCTATACTCTGATATATATATATATATATATATATCAGAGTATAGAGGTGGCGTATATATATATCTATATATATATATATCTATATATATATATATATATATATATATATATATATATATATATATATATATATATATCGGTGATATGATAATCGGCGATTCGGTTATGTGCCATCACCCCAAACCCTTGATAAAAACATATATGTGTGGACCCGATAGAACATATAAGTTTGGGTGAATAAATAGTGAAGTCCGCAAAAAGTGTTCCGAAGCATGTTTTTGGTGTGTTTCAAATTTTCGGGCTCTAAGCCTTGGCAC
>CM062809.1:97529559-97598117 GCA_031772625.1 Pinus tabuliformis
ATCCTTTATCTGATGCAACATAATGAAAACCACCCAAATGGTTGCACAAAATTGTTCCTCCATGTAAGATGCTAGTTGCCACAGTGTCAAAAAAATTAATATTGTTTCAAAGTGATGCTTGCCCAAAAGGATTGATGATGCTTGACACCTTAGTTCAAATTTAATGCCAAGTAATGTCTGGGGTATAAAATTCCTAGTGTAGTCTTCGTGGAATTTCTTTGAAATGCAAATCCCCTTCATCAATCTTTATCACACCTTATTCCCATAGAGCTACTTGATTAGCCAAATATTCGGCCATCGTGTTAAGGATTCTCTGAACATGGAAGAGTTCAATCAATTCAAATGCACACATTAATAACTTAATGAATTTTAGAATAGAAGTTGAGCTTTGTTCTTCATTCTCTTTAACCTTATTCACTTGCTAGTTCACAATCATTGTGTCACTGAATACCAACTGATTATGAATTCCCTTGAAGTAATCTTGTTCCAAACCCTGCCACAAAGCTATATATCTAGCCTAGTTATTTGTTTAAATCCCTAATCCCCATGCAAAGTGAATCTCCCTTTCTTCATTGGGGCCAAAGATAACCCCTCCTGCTCCTGCCTCTCTAGGGTTTCTTATTGATGCACCCTCAAATAATAATAAATGATGTCCCAAATTCTTCCTTAAAATGTGGAATTATTTTTTATTTATACTAATGGAATGTGACATATGATTTGAGCATTTGAAACTATTAACACGATACAAAGTTTTATCTAATTTTATCCAATGCCTTTTAGGCAGAGAAAGATCATCAAGCTCTTTCGAGTCATAGCCACTAGTCAAGATAGCATCAAAGAGCATTGCTAATGCTTTGAAGGCTAAGGAGATTGCTTTTGGACTTTCTTCCTTGAAAATTGTATGATTACGAGTTATCCATATTGTCCAATAGAGGTACTTCGAAAGTGCCATCCAACTTCCCATAGCCACCAAATTCATATTCCTTTGTCATGGGATTGTTCACTTACAATTATCAAAGATTTCTTCCCATATTTTCAAGATACTATGGAGATCTAGAACCTATGTCGAACCCAATTTCTATACCTCCAAAGTAAAGGGACACTTGCGAAAGAGATGGGAAATATCTTCTTCTTCATTTTGGAAAAGTACACAATGAGAGGGACCATGATTTTTTTTTTTTTTTTTGCAATTAGTACATTCTCATGCACCAACTCCCAACATAATAGATTTATTTTTGGCATCCCATGATAATTATATATTCACCCCCATATCCAAGAATTAGGAAAATGAGGCAATGTTTTGAACTAGCAGTTTGTATCCTTCTCTAACTGAATAATCACTTGATTTACTGCTCATCCAGATATGATGATTGAACCTCATGGTTGAAACTAGAGCATAACCATTTAGAGATTTGATCAATAAATCCCAAGATTGTTGAATATTAGGAGGGATATTGGCACAATGCCATCCAATCCAACAACCATTGGGATCCCATTGAGAGATATTAGCAAGCATCTGTAGACCCTCATCCTCCATCCATTTTTCCAAATCCTTTATCTCTTCCTTGTCTCTTAATAATTATGGAGTTGGAATACGATCCTTCCATAGGTGGATACTGCTCCATTCCCCAATTGCCATCCTAAGTTACCAATGACAAGAGGGGCAAGTTCTCTACATAACTTTCATATCTTTGAACCCTACTCTTTCCAGATCTTGGGCTTTGTTCTGAGTAGTTTATTCTTATGAAAATATTTATGGATAGTAGCTCATTTCCACCATCCATTGGTTTCTGAAAAAGACCACCATACTATTTTTTCACCCAATTCTAAATTCATTAGCTTGGGATCCTTAATTGTTAGTCCTCCAAATGCCTTAGGTTATCAAAAAATATTCCAATTCACAAGATAGAATCAATTGTCATTATGCTTCCCACCCTACCACAAAAACATCCTCAAGAGATCACTAATTCAATGTATTATACTCTTTGGACCTAACAACCCCGATCCTATATAAATTGAACGGGAGAACAATATTGACTTTATTAAAACCACTTTTCCTATTACGTTTAACCATTTCACAACCCACGAGTGGATTCACTTTCTCATATTTTGCATCACTTCCCCACTCTTCTGAACTAGAAGCACCTAAAGAGATAGGTATGCCTAAATATTTGAAGGCCCTCCATCCTAGAATTGTTTTGAATTCAAATATTCTTGAAATCTTGAGGATAATTGATTATATGCAATTCCATCCATAAACTTGACACTTATTTTTATTTACCATTCCTCCAAGCAAAGAAAAGCAAGAGTCAAAAATTTTCTTAAACCTTACTACAACTATCTTCGATGTACCCTCTAGAAGAAGAGTATCATTTGCAAACTAAGAGTGATTCACACCTTTTACATTATGTGTTAGGCTTAATCCTACCAACCTACCATCTTGTCTAGCGTGCTCCAAATTTTTACTTAAATTTTCTGGCATAATAATGTAGAGAATAGGGGATAAAGGACATCCCTGCCTTAACCCTTTGGAAGCTATAAAAAAGGATGTTGGATGGCCATTTACCAATGGTGTTATCCAGGGTGAACTGATGTAATATTTGATCCATATAATAAAATATCTGTTAAATCCCAATTTTTCAAGCATTAAACAAAGGAAAGAGTGCGTTACTTGATCCAGAGGAAGCAAACAGAGCCATCGGAGGAAGCAAACAGAGCTATTGGGAGCTATCAGAGCAAAGTATGGTAAAGAATGCCAAAGAATACACTATCGGGAGCTATCAGGAGAAATATAGTGTATATGCATGCAAATACACTATCGGAGGCGGAAGACTTAGTTATAGTGGAATATACTATCGAAGCATAGAAGTATCTATATATATATATATATATATATATATATATATATATATATATATATATATATATATATATATATATATATATATATATATATATATATATATATATATATATATATATATCGGCGATATGATAATCGACAGTTCGATATGTGCCATCACCCCAAACCCCCAACAACGACATATATGTGTGGACCCAATGGAACATATAAGTTTGCGTGCATAAACAATGAAGTCTGCCAAAAGTGTTCCGAAGCATGTTTTTAGTTTATTTCAGATTTTTGGGCTCTAAGCCTTGGCACATTAAAACATGCAAATTTGCATAAGATATACATATACATATATATATATATATATATATATATATATGTTTCAGACCCACTTAAACATTACAATATGACTTTATTGTTATGTCACATCGAACACATCGCAAGTGCTTGAGGCCTTGCCGCTTCAAAAGGGTCGATTGCAATATATGTCGCGGACTTGATGGTTCGATTGTAACACAGCTCAATGTTATATCGTGTCTAGTAGGGCCATCGACCATCGACGATGTTATGGGCTCAACCTATACAGGACCTCGAGAAGCTGCGACTACCGATTGCGATATATGTAGCAGACCTGATCCATGAATAGATGTGGTGTAATATTTTTTGAAGTTCGTCCCTTAGCATTTCGGCTGGTTTTTTCTCATAAATTCCTGTGTATTTGAATATTTGCATTGCGTGGGGTTTTGAAGGAAAAAATGCATTAAGAAATGCTCCCGATAGTTCAGGAGGCCTAAATGATGCCAATTACTATTGCGATGGTGATGTGGTAGGCAGGGGCTATCCTGATTGGCATAATCTCTCTGTGTGTGCCTATTATCATTGAAAAAGGGGGCTCTTTTACAGTTTTAATATGCAGGAGTTTTTTCTCTGTGCATTTGGTCCTCACCATTGAATCAACGTGTCCCAGGAGTGTTGGTGAGCACGAAGAGACAGTGGAAGATATAGTGATCGAAAAGCTAGGACGCTGAAGGGTAAGCCAGTTCAAAGGAAACTGAAAAGCAAAAGAAATGAAGAAGAGGGAAGCCAAAGGACAAGCGAACGTAGAGGGAGCTGAAGCAAGCATTGAGGAAGCCGAAGAGCTAGTGGAAATTGGAAACGAACAACCAGAGGCATTAGGGATACATAAAGTAGTAAAAAAAAAGGAAACATGTGTGTATTCATAATTAGGGTGAGAGGAAGCCAAAGTTCAGGCAGAGGCAGGAGAGGCAGGAGAAGCAGGAGAATAGGAGTGAAGCAAAAGCTCAGCAGGCTTGGGAGTAGAGAACAATAGCAAAACAGTTTATACCAGATTTGGGTTGGGGCCCACGGGGTTGGAGCCTCAGAACTGAAAGGATTCGAATCCTTGCGAGTTGGTGCTCCTAAGTGCAGAACTATTGCCTTGGGAAAACAGAGTTGGTGCTCTGGAGGTTGGAGCCTCACAAAAGTCCAAGTTGGTGCTTGGGAATTGATTGCAACCAGTTATTTATTGTATTTATTTCATTCCATTGTTTGTGTTAATAAAAGCATTTATTCTAGCTATCTATTGTTGTGTTCCATATATATATGTTTTGGTGATAAAAAGAACAATTAAAAAGGAATACTGATTCACCCCCCCCCCCCCAAGTATTTCCAACAATTGGTATTAGAGCAGGCTTCTTCATATTAGCCTAATAGCTTGAGGAAGGATTCATAACCATGATGAGAAATCACGAAGCATCAGGAAGACCTCCTCTATTCAATGGCACTAATTTTGGTTTCTGGAAAAAGAGAATGACCTACTACTTAATGTCCCTTGGACCTGAAGTCTAGCATTTTGTTCTAAATGAGTACCAAATTCCTCCCACTCTTCCAATAGAACAAGATAAGAGGAAAGCCTACATTGCAAATTCAAAATCCTTGAAATCCATCACTAGTGGAATCATTGATTCCGAGTTTACAAAAGTCATGAACTGCAACTCTGCCAAAGAAGTGTGGGATAAGCTAATTGGCTTATACGATGGGGACTCAAAAGTCAAGAAAACAAAGTTTCAAACTAATAGAAGGCAGTTTGAAAGTCTGACAATGGAAGATGAAGAAGATATTGCAGCATACTTTCTCCAAGTAGCTGAAGAGGTCAAGTCTCTTAAAGGATTAGGCGAAAACATTGAAGAATGTACCATTGTTCAAAAGGTATTAAGATCTCTTCCAGACATATTTGACTCCAAAATAAGCACCATAGAAAAAGCAAAGGATCTAGATTCTCTCAAGATGGATGAACTCCATGGAATCCTCACTGCCTATGAGATGAGAAAAGGTGGCCTAAGCTCCAAATATGCAGCATCCAAGGCTTCAAAATCAAAGAAGGGGATAGAAAGGAATGACTGTAGTGATGACTCCGATGTGGAATCTAAATTGGCTCAATTTGTAGGAAATCTGAAGAAAGGATCTAAGCTAAAAGATAAGTACCCTCTATCTATTTCAAATGTGGAAAAATAGGTCATTATGCTGCAAAATGTCCTCATAAACATGATAGTGATGATGAAGGAAATTTTAAAAGAAGGGTATACAAAAAGAAACGGATCAATAAGAAGAAATTATTCTCTAACAAAGATGAGCCTGATGAGGATGAATTTGTAGTCATAAAAAAGAAATCAGATGAGGAAAGTGACCATGATGAAAGCCGAGAAACATTATTCATGGCATTCACAAATGATGATGACTTAGGGCTAGAAGGATATGTAGATGAACTGTTAATAAGTGCCATTGAATAAAATGAGAAATTATGGAATAAAATCATTTCTCTCGAGGTAGAAAATGAGGAAACAAGAAGAAGAGAATATCTCTTGGAAACAAAGCTAAAAGTGTTATTGAGAAATCTAGTGTCCACTTGGATCTGCTAGTCCCACTAAGACTAGTAGCTATCTTAGAAACAAATAAACTAAAACCACTTTCGTTTTCCTTTATGAGAAGTAGATAAGAGGGGAATGAAGGACACCAACCTCAGTCTTGCGCTTGGTTCCTTGCTCGGTTCCTCTCCCTTCTGACAGATCCTTGTCGCTTCTCCTTCATCTACTCGGCTTCAAAGAGCACCTATGGAATCAAAGCAACATAATACTATCGAAGAACAGAGATCTACAATCATAAACAATATAGGACCAGATATATATTGACCACACAAATGCATATATCATCAAACATACAAGAATGTGGAGGAAAACTTGAATAACTTTATTAATATCAAGGATAAGCAAAGAGGATTACAACCAATTGTTCTGAACCAGTGTCATCCTCCAGCATGAAAGCCCTTCTTTCACCTCATGAAAAGCTTAGATCACCCAACACTATGATATTCCAACAAGAAACCAACAACACTTCCTTACAAGATACAAAATTACAGCCTCTGGATCTTTGGGATGAGGGATCCATATATAGATGATTGCAGGGGGGTGAGTCAGCTTCTGGGATTCTGGTTAGTGTCCTCTCTCTGATAGTTCTTGATTCCACTTGGAGATTGATGATCTCTTACTCATCCCTGGGTGAATTCAGAGAGGCAAGTGTCACAGGAGAAGTTTCTGGAAGATTCCATGATCATCCACCTCGAAAACTGACTCTGCCATTTGTGAACTTTCGCCCATCACACCCCATAGAAGGGCTTTTTAGTATGCATCGCACCTCCCATGTGCATTAGGTGGGATGTACCGCACTTTGACCATGGAGTAGGTGAGATGGTCTAATTTTCACCAGTTCTGAGCAGCTTTTCATGGAGAACTTCTGGGAGATGATGTAATCAGCTGACCTTGTTCTTTTAAGGTATGGAACAACACTTTTAGGGACTTAGGAGCCCTTGGTTTATGGACATGTTTGATTGGGGTTGTAGTGCCCAAAAATTTCTATAACAGTTGCCCCCTAAAGCATGAGGTCATTAATCTTTGATGTCGAGTGAAATGCTTTATCATGAGGATCCGAATTTTTTTTGAGCTGGAAGGCAACCTGTAATAAGATACAATACAATACATTATCTTCATAATATTTTTCACGATCTAGCTAAGGCGGTCATTCCCATGCTCAGCTTTATAAATTCATTTTCATGTACATAAGACAGACAACCGTTTGTGAGGGAGACTGATGATTCTAATAGAGTCATCGTCCTTTGATTCAGATGATCGTCTGTGTAGCAACAATGTACATTTGATGTCTTTATTTTCCTGAATATATTGCAGCCTGGATGGATGAAACTAGATCCGGGGTCTTCAAACTCGTTCAATCTTCACTCGGAGTACAAGTCGATCCATGTGAAAGATGTTCTGGAGTCGAACATGGAAATGCATTGCCTGATTACCAGCCAATGATGTAATCTGTTAATAGGCGCGAGAGGAATCACCGATAATGATGATGACCCTCAAGGTACTACAGTACAATTCGCGTGGTGTGAATAAGGGACTTGGCGTTGAACACTGCACAAAATCATTTGGTCGAAGGCCATTGATGTAAACCTATCGCCGGAAGTGAGAAACTTTCCATTGAGGCATGCAAGCTTCAAAGTAATGAAAGGGTTGTTCCTAAGTCGACTTCTTGGATAATGAGCTAATGTTGACAAGAAGAGACCTATCGTAGGAGGGCCTTAATGAATCCCACATATACGACATGGAATGGAGTTTAATGATTTTGGAGGTGAAAAAAATCTGATGATACAGGGTTCAGGGTGGCGGTCATGAAAGAATGGAGCGTGAATGTATTGCAGTGGATGAGACACAGGTGAATTCTCTGAGCGACTTCTCTTGAACATACCGGTGACACTGACATGATGGATTGGTAGCATTAACCCCAAATGTGGATGGTGTGATGGACCAATGGTGATATGACCAGTGAACGGAACAACCCAACCCGACTCAGATGCGGAGTGAAAGTGTCATGTTCAAGAGCGACCTGCTACCAATAAAGTTTCTTCAAGTTTTCTTCCCAATTTTTCCCCAGTCATTGTTGACCAGTACCTCTTTATTTTTGTCAAGCTTGAGGAGGATAACATATGCTTGCTCTGTAATTTGCCCTTTGGGCAAACCCGTCACTATATTTTAACGAGCCTAGCGATAGTGAAACTCGTTCTTGTCTGTATGGACAAGTTTGTTGCTATTCGGCTTTAATGAGTTTAACGATAAAGATAACTCGGTCCTTTTCAATTTTAGAGAGTCTGAAAGGGACGTAAAGGAAACTCCAATAATCCTTTTTCGTCATGTAATCCCTTAAGTCCGAAAAAGTATAAAATAATACGAAATGGATGAATTTTTGGTAATTTTAACAAGCCAAACAAAACAAGCACTCGATCTTTTTGTGTAATAATCCCTCAGGTCCAAAAAGATTAAAATCTAGAGGAAGGATAACACTTCTGGTCACTTTAACGAGCTGGAGAGGCCAATCACTTGACAATCTTTTCATATTCTATGAGTCAGGTGAAAAGAACTTAAAGGAGACTCGTTTTGAGGAACAAGTGATAATTTCAGGTAGCAATTAATTCCAGGTAAGGTTTGGAATTTTCCAATCACAGCAGTGTCACAAGGATGGCTAACAGGATCACTCTTCGTATCTTTTCCTCAAAAGGGGTAAAAAATCAAATAGAGGTGAATGATCGGCTAAAACAGAGTGGAGGTGATGATGAGAACATGACCAAGGCTCAAAAAGCTGATGATAATGCATTCACAATGGTTATTTACCGGAAATTGGTTCATTTTTTAATGAGATTAAACTATGGGGGAATGTTTGCTCATTTCTTATGTTTAATTTTTAACGAGCTTGAACTCCACATAAAAAACTTCTCGTGCCAGTCATATAATAAGGATATCTCATCTAAGATTCCATTTTTTTATGGAGCTTGCACCTTACAAAGCTTTGCCCTGGATCCTTTCTTTATGCAAGTTAGGAATGACCAATCCCATGAGTTTAAAGGATTTGATAATATACAAACTAAGAAAATAAATGGTCACTCTTCTCTTGCATGCAAAAAGGTTTGCATGCCCCCAAGTATAGTGAAAAATTTCTAGGTTACCATATAGAAGTTCCTGCTTTCGCAAAATAATTTCCATCCACACCATGGATAGAAACACTTCCTGGCTTAGTCCATCTGGACCAGGGTGGTTCTAAATCCCAACCTCCTAACCTTGACGAAGGAATCTTATTCCAGTCTAATCCAATTTTCCTAAATGGACGGGTGTGTCGAACTAGTCATATATCCTCCGCGGAAACCTACCCTATACGCAAGGTTTTCCTGCCGAAACAGACCACAGTGCATGCCCCCCTGGGATTCAGTCATGTCCTCCTGAATCACTCGCGCTCATCAGGTGGATGGACTAGAGATTGATGAGACATTCCTTGCGTGAAAAGACAATTTAGGGATGGTATTTGACTATTAGCTATGTGTGAGTCAGGAAATGACAGCTGGTCTACAAGCTTGACCACTCTACCTTCATGTGGAAAACACATTACTCTAAAGAGTGAGGAGACAATGGCTCCCATGCTATAAATATAGTCACTTCCAAGGAGTAGATTAAAATCTAGAGGTCCTTGGACTACCATTACATTCATGTAAACGGTTTTCCTTCTCAACGTTATGGGCACATTGGGAAGGATCCCTAACAATTGACTAGTTCATTTGTCGAAGCCTGTCAGATTTCTCATCTCAGGCAGAAGCGATGGTGAACCAAGCACTTCCCAAGCAATTGAGGAAAGGATACTCATAGAAGCCCCTTCATCTATGATGGTACCGACCATGATCATTTTGTAAGCTTGTACAATGATTCAGAATGGTACATTGGCCGGTACCCGGGGTCTGCCTAGTAGATTCGAATCGAAAGAAATGTCTAGGTTGCTTGGAGGTGAGACCGAATAGATGGTCGGGTATGACTCTGACGAACTTCCTTCCTGTGGTAAAGGAATGGGTAGACTGCTTCCATGTTCATCGGAGTCTATGTTTACGAAAGGAATTTGGATGGTGTCATTCTCATTCTCTTCGGTGATTGTGTCATCTGAAGATGGACCTTCCGAAGACAAGACCAGGTCGACTGCCGCCTCAATCTTTTGAATTTTGTCTGGTATGGGTTCAACGGGTTTATCTTCAATGACAGATGCTTCGACCGAACACAATGGCGTGTCAGTCGGATTTTCAACCAGTGATGGACTTGGCAAGTTTTTCTTATATCCAGGAGGAAACCGTAACGGTGAAGCCGGACGGTCATCCAAAACTCTTTTAGCTTCGTCTAGGAAGGGACAACGGTGGAGGGCATGATTGCCTTCACACAGTCTGCAAGGAAATTTACATTTCCTTTTTGTCTAGGGACTTCATTTTCACTGGTTGATGATGTGCTCTCAACATGATCGTCAGAGGTCGATGACACTAGATTGTGCAAACGGGGAGACTAGTCCCTTAAGATCCGAGGGATGCAGGGACAATCTCAGTGGTAGTGGTATCCTTTGAAAATGACACATGGCGATTTAGGCCTGGATGGTGCAGTGTGTGGATTTTCGCTAGATGATGCATGGTTGCCCCCTTTTGTCTTTGGCTCCTTCTTCTTCTTCTATTTCTTCTTCTTCTCCCTCTTCTTCTTAGTTACTTGGTTTTGGGCCTTACCGGCCTTGTCAAGCGAAGAGGAAGGAGGAGAGGGAGAATTGGATGAAGTAGAATGTTGGGGGGTAACTTTAGTATCATTTAGTTGCTGAATTTATTGTTCAGTTATCACGGTGTTCTGAACGACAGAGGTTGAGAAGAGCCATATTGGCAAGCTAATCGTCAATCCTGGAAGTGACAATGTGGCCATATGAGGTGCACCAACATCTCCCCAAGAGGAGAAAGCACTAGGATTTCCTCCAAGGGGAACTCCTTGGTTGGTGGACTCCATTTTCTTCAACCTAAGACCAATGCAGGAATGGTGATATTATTCCGATTAAAATAAATTTTAGATGCTTTGACACAACTTGTTTTTTCAATTTTTAAGAGTCGAGAAAAAACAAAAGATGACTCTAGTCGCCTTCGATTTTTAATGAGCCTGAAGTAACAAGTGCTCAGATGGACCTTTTCCTTTAATGAGTCTGAAAAGGAATGAAAGAGACTACTCTGAAAATCTATACAGAGGGATTACCAAACTAATCGCAAAACTGCAGAATACTTTTTACGGTACGGCAGTCAATCTTCCCGAATGCTGTGTTCAGTGCATTGCGATCGATATGGCAGTAGACACGGCTTCCTATGGATAAAGGATATAGCCTATTGTGGTCTCCCAATATATACTCGACGGTACGTGGGAGCACAAGTCCGTACTGGCACTTTTCGTCTTAAAGAGGAGGAATCACCCAACCAATAGTGAAAGCGACAGTTACCAGGCTTTACGACGTTGGAATACGTCTCTAGCCTAGACTTCTAGATGTTGTGCATTAGGTTCCAAAGTGTTTTTTAGGTTCATTAAATTTATTTTAGAGTTGATCTTTCTTAAGAAATTTTCCTTTGAGGTTCACCACATGATGTAGATGTACAATTCCTAAAATTCAATCTAAGATGATAAACAATCGTTTAATCTTCTTTTTTGCAATGAAATCCTAGCTACTAAAGAAAGAGAGACGATACTCTTTCAACATAGAGCAGAGAGCACACACTAGATGCACTGTCCTAAATCAAACCAACAAGCAGTCTAAATGCAAATGCACATGCATGTATTTGTTTTCAGCTTTCTTAATGTGTGAATGACAAGAAGAATGCTAAGTACAAATTCGAATTATCTTTTCAAAGCGATAGTACTAACAGATTTTTTTCCAAAAAGAAAAGGAAGATAATGATGACACTTTACTATTTTGAATTGAAAACTGCTTTCGACACTTGAAAAACTACTAATTCAAATCAAATACAAGAGTAACTATATAATCAACCATCAAGAACAATAGAATTCTTTTCTTTGACTGAAAATGACACTTGCGACACTTTCAAATCAAAAGACGATATTTCGACTATGCTACTACTTTGTAAAAGAGAACTGAAAATGACGGAAATACATAAAAACATTCACAGTTCTTTGCATAATGGAGGTGGAATGATGGAAAGGAAGGGGGTTTCCATAGTGGTATACTGATCACAGACAACAAAAATCCAGAATAGAGCTGAAAAGAGTGAAGAAAAAACCAAAACTTGGAGGCAAAATTAACCTTTTCTGATCATCGCACCTGCAACACAGGGAAACAGGGATGCATCCCACCTACTGCACATGGGAGGTGCGATGCATACTAGTTTCCTTGAAGAGAGGGTGCGATAGTACCAGGATGAGACTTTACTTGGCTCTTGGTCACAGTTTGTAGCTCAGTTCAGGGATTTAAGCCGAGCAAATAATGTACAGTAAATAGAAATCACAGGGCTGATCTAATGAGGTTACTAGAGCCACCACTAGGGAAATTAGAAGGTTTGCAAATCAATTTTTCATTTTATAAACAAAACCCAGAGATAGACTGAAGCAACATTGATCTACTTTGCACTTGCATAGAAAATGCAGTTCCAAGGCTAGCTGGCTTGACTTCAAGCCTCGTCTGTAAGTTTATAAAACAAAAAAATATAGATAAACAAACAATCTATTCGCTCCCCAGCGGAGTCGCCATTTTGTTATTGGGAAATATAGTGTCCACTCGGATCTGCTAGTCCCAATAAGACTGGTAGCTATCTTAGAAACAAACAAACTAAAACCACTTTTGTTTTCCTTTATGAGAAGTAGATAAGAGGAGAATGAAGGAAACCAACCTCAGTCTTGCGCTTGGTTCCTTGCTCGGTTCCTCTCCCTTCTGACAGATCCTTGCCGCTTCTCCTTCGTCTACCCAACTTCAAAGAGCACCTGTGGAATCAAAGCAGCATAATACTATCGAAGAACAGAGATCTACAATCATAAACAATATAGGACCAGATATATATTCACCACACAAATGCATATATCATCAAACATGCAAGAATGTGGAGGAAAACTTGAATAGCTTTATTAATATGAAGAATAAGCAAAGAGGATTACAACTAATTGTTCTGACCCAGCGTCATCCTCCAGCATGAAAGCCCTTCTTTCACCTCATGAAAAGCTTAGATCACCCAACACTATGATATTCCAACAAGAAACCAACAACACTTCCTTACGAGATACAAAATTCCAGCCTCTGGATCTCTGGGATGAGGGATCCATATATAGATGATTGCAGGGGGGTGAGTCAGCTTCTGGGATTTTGATTAGTGTCCTTTCTCTGATAGTTCTTGATTCCACTTGGAGATTGATGATCTCTTACTCATCCCTAGGAAAATTCAGAGATGCAAGTGTCACAGGAGAAGTTTCTAGAAGATTCCATGATCATCCACCTCGCAAACTGACTCTACCATTTGTCCACTCTCGCCCATCGCACCCCGTAGAAGGGATTTTTAGTATGCATAACACCTCTCGTGTGAATTAGGTGGGATATATCACACTTTGACCATGGAGCAGGTGAGATGGTCCAGTTTTGACCAGTTCTGAGTAGTTTTTCATGGAGAACTTCTGGGAGATGATGTAATCAGCTGACCTTGTTCTTTTAGGGTATGGAACAACACTTTTAGGGACTTAGGAGCCCTTGTTTTATGGACAAGTTTGATTGGGGTTGTAGTGCCCAAAAATGTCTATAACAAAATGAAAAGGAAGAGACTTGCGAAGAACGTGAAGCCGAAATAGTATCTCCAAGGAAGGAATTGGAGCAAGTCAAAAAGGGTTGGAAAAGCTCTCAAATACTTGAGACTATCCTAAAAATTCGAAAACCTCAACATGACAAGTCTAGAATAGGTTTTAAAGGAGAGTCATCAAGCACTAAGAATAGCGTGAAAAGATATGCCGATGCACTTTCCAGCAACCTAAAAGAAGAAAAAGTATGTCATCAATGGAGCATCCCAGATCCAAAGAATGAAGAGAGAATAACTCCAAAGAAGAATGTGGATTCAAATCATGGATGCTACAACAAATAAAATCCAGTATTCCATCAAAGGCCCATCTCAAATCCAAAGAATGAAGCGGGAGTAATTCCAAGGAAGGAAATTGACTCAAACCGTGGCTACTACAATAGGTACAAAACTATCTTTCTTGGACATTGTTTTCAATGTAAAAACTTTGGTCATCATGCCAGACATTGCATGGCTCGCAAGAGTGAAACACCAAAGTTAAAGGATCAAATAATCAAACCATATGGCCCCAAAAGGCAGGGACAAAGAAAAACCTTCAATTCATTTGATCCCTTGACCAAATTTGATCTGATTTGCTCATTATGCTACAATAGTGGAAACTATGAACAAAATTGCCCACTCAATGGAGGAAAAGCAACTGGTGAGAATCCCAACATGGATAAATGTGGCTGGCTTTATATGCTCAAAATAATGAAAATAATTGGTTTGTGGATAGCGGGTGCTCTAGACACATGACAGGGGACAAAAGGAAGTTTGTCTCATTGAGAAAAAAGGAAGGAAATGTGTCCTTAGGAAGTGGATCTACTAGAATTACGGGAAAAGGGTTTTTTACTCATATCAATGGAAAAGGAAAATATCAAGATGCTCTACTAGTAGATGGGCTCAAACACAACCTCCTGAGTGTCATCCAAATCTATGATCAAGGACATAATGTTGTCTTTAGCACCAAAGACTGTGAAACAAGGAACTTTTCCTCAGGGGAACTTGTGGCGAAAGGGGTTAGAACACTAGACAACATTTACATTCTGAACAACATTCAAGAAAATAAATGCTACCTGAGTCAGATAGATGAAAGTTGGTTGTGGCACAAGCGACTTGGACATACAAGCTTCGAAAATCTGATCAATATCATCAAGATTAAATCTGTACGAGACATCCCAAGGCTATTCAAACCATATGAAGGAGTATGTGGTCCATGTCAACATGGAAAGAAAACCAGAACTAGTCACAAGACCAAGGATCTCTCTACATCAAAGCCCTTGGAGATCATCCATCTTGACTTATGTGGACCAACTGGAAATTAGGCACTCCAAGGAGAGAGGTACTTTGTTTTATTTGTTGATGAGTATTCTAGAATGATGTTGATATATTTTATAAAATATAAATCTAAAACATTTGAGTGTTTTAAGAATCTAAAACCTCTTGTAGAAAATGAAAAGGACTCAAAAATTAAGTGCCTCATAAAAGATAGAGGGGGACAATTCTCATCAAAAGAATTTAATGAGTTATGTAATATACATGGAATTAAAAGAGAATTCTCTACTACCATAACAACCCAACAAAATGGGCTAGTTGAAAGAAGAAACTAAACAATTCAAGAAATGGAAAGAACGATGTTATTAGCAGCAGACTTGCAGCCAAAATTCTGGATAGAAGCAGTCAGGACAGTGGTCTATACCTTGAATCGAACTCAATTAAGACCAAATTGTGAAAAAAATCCTTATGAATTATGGAAAGGAAGACCTGCTTTAGTAAAGTACTTTAAGATCTTTGGAAGCAAGTTCTTCATAAAAATCAATGATGGCTCACCAGGAAAGTTTGATTCTTGTGTTGATGAAGGGATATTCCTTGGATACTCTACATGGAGCAAAGCCTACAAGTGGTACAACTTTCGACTAAGGAAAATACTGGAAAGCATTGATGTAAATATTGATGAAGACCTTCCAAAAAAAGAAATTGAAGGACATGAAGATGATCCTATTATTGAAGAAGAAGAACCTGAAGAAGAAGAAATAGACCAGGAAGAAGAAGAAGAGGAAAAAGAACCACCTCATACCCCTTCAAAGATGAAGTTTCTCCAGAAATATCATCTAGAAGAGAAAATTATTGGCAATAGAGATGAAGGGATGCAAACCCGAAGAAGGATGATAATTACACCAGAGAGAAACGTTATTTCTCTTCTATCGATGATAGAACCAGAAAAATTTGCACAAGCAAGGATCCTCATTGGGTAAAAGCCATGGAAGAAGAAATGTCCCAAATTGAGAAGAACGAGACATGGGAGCTGGTACCTTTTCCAAAGGAAAAAAACATAATAGGAACCAAGTGGGTATTCAAAAATAAAATGAATGAAGATGGACAAGTTATCAGAAACAAGGCAAGGCTTGTTTGCAAAGTCTATTCACAAATTGAAGGAATTGGCTTTGAAGAAACATTTGCACCGGTAGCTCGTATGGAAGCTATCAGGATGTTCTTGGAAT
This sequence comes from Pinus tabuliformis, assembly GCA_031772625.1. Classification (NCBI taxonomy): domain Eukaryota; kingdom Viridiplantae; phylum Streptophyta; class Pinopsida; order Pinales; family Pinaceae; genus Pinus; species Pinus tabuliformis. The sequence continues at coordinate 97,545,617 of CM062809.1, forward strand.
TTTCTTGCTCAAAAGGATTCAAAATCTATCAAGTGAACGTAAAATCAGCATTTCTGAATGGGGAACTCAAGGAAAAAGTCTACATGGAGTAACCAGAAGGGTTTGATCTAACGGAAGGAAAAGAATTCGTCTATAGGTTGAAAAAGGCATTATATGGGTTGAAACAAGCTCCCAGAGCTTGGTATGCAAGATTGGATTACTATCTACAACAACAAGGCTTCAAGAAGGGAGTGGTAGGAAGTAATCTCTACATAAAGGCAAATGAATGTAAGCTACTAGTCACACTTGCTTATGTTGATGATCTGATTTTTGCTAGCAATAATGATGAAATGAGCCATGAGTTTTCTCAAAACATGTCAAGAGAATTCGAGATGTCAATGAGGAGACCTATCTCACTTCCTTGGACTACAAGTATCTCAAACCAGAGAAAGATTGTTTATATCTCAAGCCAAATATCTTAAAGACATGCTTAAAAGATATGGAAAGGAAGACTGTGCACCCATGAGCACACCTATGACCAAAAATTGCAAATTGAGCAAAAATGATGACTCCCCTCCAGTAGATGCAACTCATTATAGGTAAATAATTGGAGCCCTTTTGTACTTAACTACTACAAGACCCGACACAATGCAGGTAGTAGGAATGGTGGGAATATTTCAATATTCCCCTAAACAATCCCATTTGTTAGCTATTAAAAGAATTCTCAGATATCTGAAAGGAACTCCTGATTTTGGTCTTTGGTACCCTAAGAGCTTAACACTAACTGTAACTGCATACACCGATACTGATTGGGCCGGAAGTGTAGATGATCAGAAAATTACTAGTGGAAATGCATTCCTCCTAGGAGACTATTTAGTATCTTGGCTCAACAAAAAACATACATCTATATCATTATCCACAGCTGAAGCCGAGTATATAGCTGCAGTTGACTGTTGTACTCAAATACTATGGATGAAGGAAGCTCTAAAAGATGTCCACATAGGTACAGATCAACCAATTACCATCTATTGTGATAAAACAAGTGCTATCAGTCTCAGCAAAAATCTAGTGATGCACTCAAAGACCAAACACATACCAATCAAGTATCATTTCCTTTGTGAACAAGTAGCTGAACAAAACGTCATCTTGGAATATATCAATACTAAGGAGCAGATAGCTGATATTTTCACAAAAAATCTTCCTCAAGAAGTATTTGAACATCTTCGTCAAAAGATGGGGGTTATCTCTTTAGGATTGCTCAAGTTCATTCATAAATATGTTATAGGATAGGGGGATCAGTTCTACAGGGGGAGTAGTTCGACAGGGGGAGTCCATATGCATTCCTTTGCCATTGATGTCAAAGGGGTAGAGCAGAAGAATATTGCCATCAATAACAAAGGGGGAGATTGTTGACATAGATCGTCATTGATGTCAATATGGCAATATGGCAATATTCGAGGAGCCAAAGGAAGAAAATAGAGCTATTGGAGGAAGCAAACATAGCCAATGAAGGAAGCAAACAGAGCTTTCAGGAGCTATCGAGAGAAATATAGTGTATATGCATGCAAATACACTATCGGAGGTGGAAGACTTAGTTATAGTGGAATATACTATCAGAGCGTAGAAGTACACACACACACACACATATATATATATATCGGCGATATGATAATCGACGGTTCGGTTATGTGACATTACCCCAAACCCTTGACAACTACATATATGTGTGGACTCGACAAAACATATAAGTTCGGGTGAATAAATAGTGAAGTCCTCCAAAAGTGTTCTGAAGCATGTTTTTAGTGCGTTTCATATTTTCGGGCTCTAAGCCTTGGCCCATTAAAACATGCAAATTTGCAATATATATATATATATATATATATATATATATATATATATATATATATATATGTGTGTGTGTGTGTGTGTGTTATATAATAGCGATATGCTGCAGACCCTCTTAAACATTACAATATGACTTTATTGTTATGACACATTTGGCACATCGCAAGTGCTTAAGGCCTTGCCGCTTCAAAAGGGCCGATTGGGATATATGTCGTGGACCCGTTGGTCCGATTGTAACACAACTCAATGTTATATCGCGTCTAGCAGGGCCATCAGTCGTTGACAATGTTATGGGCCCAACCTATACAGGACCGCAAGAAGCTAAGACTATCGATTGTGATATATGTAGCGGACCCGATCCATGAATAGATGCGGTGTAATGTTTTTTGAAGTCCGCCCCTTAGTGTTTCGGCCGGTTTTTTCTCATAAATTCCTGTGTATTTGAATATTTGCATTGCGCAGGGTTTTGAAGGAAAAATGCATTAAGAAATTCTCCCAATAGTTCAGGAGGCCTAAATGATGCCGATTGCGATTGCGATGGTGACGTGGCAGGTAGGGGTCATCTTGATTGGGACAGTCTCTCTATGTATGCCTATTATCATTGAAAAAGGGGGCTCTTTTACAATTTTAATATGCAGGAGTTTTTCTCTGTGCATTCGGTCCTCGCCGTTGAATCAACGTGTCCTAGGAGTGTTAGTGAGCACAAAGAGATAGAGGAAGATATAGTGATCAAAAAGCTAGGAAGTCGAAGGGTAAGCCAGCACAAGGAAACCGAAAAGCAAAAGCAATGAAGAAGAGGGAAGCCAAAGGACAAGCCAACGTATAGGGAGCTAAAACGAGCGTTGAGGAAGTTGAAGAGCTAGTGGAAAGTGGAAATGAACAACTAGATGCATCAGGGATAGATAAAAAAAAAGAAGGAAAGGTGTGTGTGTTCTTAATCAGAGTGAGAGGAAGCCAAAGTTCAAGCAGAGGCAAGAGAGGTAGGAGAAGTAGGAGAACAAGAATGAAGTAGAAGCTCAGCAAGCTTGGGAGCAGAGAACTACAACAAAATAGTTTATACCAAATTTGGGTTGGAGCCCACGGGGTTGGAGCCTCAGAAATGAAAGGATTGGAATCCTTAGGAGTTGGTGCTCCTAAGTTCAGAACTATTGCCTTGGGAAAACAGAGTTGGTGCACTAGAGGTTGGAGCCTCGCAAAATTCCAAGTTGGTGCTTGGCAATTGATTTCAACCAATTATATATTGTATTTATTTCATTGCACTGTTTGTGTTAATAAAAGCATTTATTCCAGCTATCTAATTCTGTGTTCCATATATATATATATATGTGTGTGTGTGTGTGTGTATGTCTTTTGATGATAAAAAGAACAATTAAAAAGGAATACTAATTCACCCCCCCCCCCTTCAGTATTTCCAACACATTATAATAAACCCTTTGTTTGCAAAGCTATTTGGAAGCATGCTGGAAAACAAAATTAAGAAGTGGGCATAAGAAAGAGATAAGCATGCTAAAGGGCAAGAAGGTTTTAGACCTAAACATTCCATAGTTGATCATTGTACAACTTTAAGGCACATCATTGAAAAATGGAGAAAAAGAAAGAAGTTTTTTGTTGCTTTGTTGATTGCAGAAAATCATTTGACTCGGTTCTTAGGGATAAGCTTTGACACAGAATGGAGGAACTTGGGTTTCCTAAACATTTGAGAGCAGTTGTGCATAGGCTATATGAAGAGGTGAAAGTCAAAATTATAACTTCAATGGGCACTTCTGAAAGTCTTAGAAGCGATATCGGGGTCAAGCAAGGTTTCCCACTATCTCCTACCCTTTTTAGCTTATATATCAACAAGCTTGAGGAATGGTTAAATTCACAAAGGGGTGATGTTATCTATTTGGGCAAGTTTGTTATAAGGCTTCTTTTGTATGCAGATGACCTTATTGTGATTCCTAGATCGGATCTTGGTTTGCAAGATCACTTACTATCCCTTGAGAATTTTTGTAGAAGTGTGAGGATGCAAGTCAATATCACTAAAATGAAAATAGTGGTTTTCTCTAAGAAAATAAAACATAACCAACATAATTTCTACTTTGAAGGAAACATTTTGGAAGAAGTTGCGGATTACAAATACCTTTGAATTGACTTCAACAAAAATCTAAGATGGAATGGTTGTAGAAAGAAAATAACTTTGGGGGGTTGGAAAGCATTTTATGCTTTTCAAAATAGGGGTAGAGAGGTAGAGTTATGGGACTGGAAAACCACTCAAACTCTTTGTGGGCTTCTAGTGATTCCAGTGATTCTCTGTGGTTGTGAACTATGGGCTAGCAGTACATCCAACATGTAGTGGAGACAAATTGAGAAAATTCAGAAGCGTTTGATTACAAACAAATCTAAGATTAAAAGTGCAATTCCTTATGCTATCTTGTTAAGTGAAACAAGGACTGCTCCTATTGATGCAATTTCTATGGTGCGAGTTATAAGGTATTTAAGAAAAATTGAGCGAATGGAAGAGGGTAGATGGCCTAAGCTTGTCTTTAATGATAGATTGTGCAAGAGCAAAAAGGCTTGGATGCAACAAAATAACAAATGGTTTAGTAAATGGGGTATTTTCTTGAATGTGTGTCCCATAAACAACAAAGAGATACAAGCTTTTGTTATGGAAAAGTTCCACAAGCGTACTTGGGATAAGGAGCTAGGACGAAAGAAAAATTACTATATTGAAGTGTTTAATCCCACTCATAGTAATCAACCAAAAGAATACATAGAGGCCAATATCTCTTGGACAGCCAAAATTCTTATTGCGAAGTTAAGGGCTAATTCTCATCACCTCTGTTGTGAAAGAGGGCACTAGAAAAGGCCAAAGGAAGTGTGGGAGGAAAGGGTATTCAGTTTTTATTCTTCCGGAAAAGTGGAAACATAAAAACATTTCATTTTTAGAATGTGAGGCCTTCAAAGACAACAAGGAAAGTTATGCAGATATGCTGGCAGCTAGCTCTTGGGTTAATCTATTTAGCGAGGGGTTTGTCGAGAAGCAGGGAACATTTATTTTTAAGCTTTACAAAAAAAGGGCCAAATACATCAAGCAGATGAAGAAGCAATCTGTCCCATAGGCTTCCTTTAGCCTCGTGGACGTTAAAATCATTTCTGTCTTTCTTTCTTGATGCAAGAAGGATGCCACATGTATGATATTTTAGCTGGTAGGGAAATAGCTCATGAGATCGTAGCTGGTAATTATGAGAAAGAGGAGATTAGGAGGTCCTTGTCACTTACCTTTTCTAATGCAAAATTTTAATGAAGGTTATCATGTGAAATTCATTTCAACACACTAGTTATATGTATTTGTGGATCGTCGTAAAGAATGTTGCACTATAACGAATTTAAGTTACATTCCCACTAAGAAATTAAGCCAACCATCATAAGGGAAAACCGATCAGAAGCTCCGTTACTATCCAACATTATCTTCTTGGGCATTTGGATTAGTTTCATTTTGGTTGTTCTTTGAATTTTAGTTATAATTTAATTTAGCTTTTGTCATTTTTTTTTTTTTTAAGCTAGTTTTATTTATTTTTGTCATTTTACTCTTTAGTATTTTAGTTTAAATTATATTAATTTAATTTTTATATGACTTTAATTTTAATTAGTTTGGTGTTAATTATATTTTATTTTTAGTTTAGTTTAGATTCACTTTTTTTTTAAAAGAAATGGTTATGTATTGCATTGAAATAGTATGGTTTGAAGGTCAAAATCTTGTACATCATAAGTCAAAATTTCTTCTTATGTTATCTAAATCCAAGAAGGATTGTTACTATTTCCACCTAAACTACATATAGTTATTGTAAACTGATTTTCTCCATACACTCTCCAAAACACACCTAAAAACACCACATATTTATAAATCATATTAAAAAACAACAACTAACTAAATTATTGCATATCCTCTACAACATAAGCAACCTAGAGTTCATTTCCTTCTGGCTTGAGCTAAGAAGATGGGGAGTCCTGGGCATCCATGGAGAAAAATCTACCTTCCTCAAGCTGCATTGAAATCCCTTGATGATCCACGATAGCTTCATCTACCCCATAACAATCCTCATTCATGTTGTCTTCCTTTGTCGGAGACAAATTATGTAGGCGAAAATTCAACATTTCATTTTCCAATTGCAAACCTTCCAACTTAACCTCTATAATTCCCATTTTCTGATTTAACAACTCAAATTGGGCCCAAGATTTAGATATAATCATCTCTACATGCCTTAAGACCAAATAAATGAGAAATTTCAAAGCACCCGCCATTTTAGTAAAGAGATGTTGAGCTCTTCCTCTCTAATTCCATAATCACGCTCCATAAACTTGAAACTAAACAACTATTACTGACAACTTAATGGATTATGATTCTAATCCCTACCTCTATGATTCCAAAGTCACTCCAACATTCTATATATACCAACAAGCTCACTTTCCATGATTTGAGGCTTTTGGCATCGCCATTAATGTTGCATCAAACCACAGAGACTGAATGATCGAGAAAATTAGTAGCCATAATGGAAAGATTGTAAGTTGAAGAAAGTTCCAATAAGGACATAGATATAACACGTGAAAACTCCATCTTGAATGCATGAGAAATAACATCCCTCATATGAAGGATTTTATTAATCAACTCTTCGCCTCTCCAACTATCCTTTATCTGATGCAACATAATGAAAACCACCCAAATGGTTGTACAAAATTGTTCCTCCATGTAAGATGCTAGTTGCCACAGTGTCGAAAAAATTAATATTGTTTCAAAGTGATGCCTGCCCAAAAGGATTGATGATGCCTGACACCTTAGTTCAAATTTAATGCCAAGTAATGTCTGGGGTATGAAATTCCTAGTGTAGTCTTCGTGGAATTTCTTTGAAATGCAAATCCCCTTCATCAATCTTTATCACACCTTATTCCAATAGAGCTACTTGATTAGCCAAAGATTCGGCCACCATGTTAAGGATTCTCTGAACATGGAAGAGTTCAATCAATTCAAATGCACACATTAAAAACTTAATGCATTTTAGAATAGAAGTTGAGCTTTGTTCTTCATTCTCTTTAACCTTATTCACTTGCTAGTTCACAATCATTGTGTCACTGAATACCAACTGATTATGAATTCCCTTGAAGTAATCTTGTTCCAAACCCTGCCACAAAGCTATATATTTAGCCCAGTTATTTGTTGAAATCCCTAATCCCCATGCAAAGTGAATCTCCCTTTCTTCATTGTGGCCAAAGATAACCCCTCTCGCTCCTACCTCTCTAGGGTTTCTTATCGATGCACCCTCAAATAATAATAAATGATGTCCCAAATTTTTCCTCCAACTGTGGAATTATTTTGGATTTATACTAATGGAATGTGACATATGAGTTGAGCATTTGAAACTGGGGTTGTTAACATGATACAAAGTTTTATCTAATTTGAGCCAATGATTTTTAGGCAGAGAAAGTTCATCAAGCTCTTTCGAGTCATAGCCACTAGTTGAGATAGTGTCAAAGAGCAATACTAATGCTTTGGAGGCTAAGGAGATTGCTTTTGGACTTTCTTCCTTGAAAATTGTATGATTACGAGTTATCCATATTGTCCAATAGAGGTACTTCAGAAGTGCCATCCAACTTCCCATAACCACCAAATTCATATTCCTTTGTCATGGGATTTTTCACTTACAATTATCAAACATTTCTTCCCGTATTTTCAAGATACTATGGAGATATAGAACCTATTCCAAAGTCAATTTCTAGACCTCCAAAGTAAAGGGACACTTGCTAAAGAGATGGGAAATATCTTCTTCTTCATTTTGGAAAAGTACACAATGAGAGGGACCATGATTTTTTTTTTTTTTTTTTGCAGTTAGTACTTTCTCATGCACCAACTCCCAACGAAATAGATTTATTTTGGGCATCCCATGATAATTCCATATACGCCCCCATATCCAAGAATTAGGAAAATGTGGCAACATTTTGAACTAGCATTTTGTATCCTTCTCTAACTGAATAATTACTTGATTTACTGCTTATTCAGATATGATGATTGAACCTCGTGGTTGAAACTAGAGCATAACCATTTAGAGATTTGATCAATAAATCTCAAGATTGTTGAAGATTAGGAGGGATATTGGCACAATACCATCCAATCCAACAACCATTGGGATCCCATTGAGAGATATTAGCAAGCATTTGTAGACCCTCATCCTCCATCCATTTTTCCAAATCCTTTATCTCTTCCTTGTCTCTTAATAATTTTGGAGTTGGAATACGATCCTTCCATAGGTGGATACATGCTCCATTCCCCAGTTGCCATCCTAAGTTACCAATGATAAGAGGGGAAAGTTCTCTACATAACTTCCATATCTTTGAACCCTACTCTTTCCAGATCTTGGGCTTTGTTCTGAGTAGTTTATTCTTATGAAAATATTTATGGATAGTACCTCGTTTCCACCATTCATTGGTTTCTGAAAAAAACCACCATACTATTTTTCCCCCAATTCTAAATTCATTAGCTTGGGATCCTTAATTGTTAATCCTCCAAATGCCTTAGTTTATCGAAAAATATTCCAATTCACAAGATAGAATCGATTGTCATTATGCTTCCCACCCTACCAAAAAACTATCCTCAAGTGATCACTAATTGAATGTATTATACTCTTTAGAGCTAACAACCCTGATCCTATAAATTGAAAGGGAGAACAATATTGACTTTATTAAAAACCACTTTTCCTGTTACGTTTAACCATTTCACTCCCCATGAGTGGATTCAATTTCTCATATTTTGCATCACTTCCCCACTCTTCTAAACTAGAAGCACCTAAAGAGATAGGTATGCCTAAATATTTGAAGGCCCTCCATCCTAGAATTGTTTTGAATTCAAATATTCTTGAAATCTCGAGGATAATTGATTATATCAATTATCTATAAACTTGACACTTATTTTTATTTACCATTCCTCCAAGTAAAGAAAAGAAAGAGTCCAAAATTTTCTTAAACCTTACTACAACTATCTTCAATGTACCCTCTAGAAGAAGAGTATCATCTGCAAACTAAGAGTGATTGACACCTTTTACATTATGTGTTAGTCTTATTCCTATCAACTTACCATCTTGTCTAGCTTGCTCCAAATTTTGACTTAAATTTTCTGGCATAATAATGTAGAGATTAGGGGATAAAGGAAATCCTTGCCTTAACCCTTTGGAAGAAATATAAAAGGATGTTGGATGGCCATTTACCAATGGTGTTATCCATGGAGAACTGATGCAGTATATGATCCATATAATAAAATAACTATTAAATCCCAAATTTTCAAGCATTAAATAAAGGAAAGAGTGTGTTACTTGATCCAAAGGTATTTCCCATGTCTAATTTTACCACAGTTCCCAACTCACCTACTTCCTTAAGTTGAATGTATCACCTCTTGAACTAGTATGACATTATCTAGGATTTTTCTTGGCTACATGAAGCCCCCTTGATTTTCATAAATAAATTCTGGAATCAACTTCTTTAATCTAGATGCTATGATTTTGGTGATGATTTTATACATAAAATTACAAAGGGAAATTGTAGGAAATCTGGAGAAATTTGTGGGATTCGATTCTTTGAGGATTAGTGCCAGGAAAGATGAATTTTTTGTTGAAACTGCAACAATAAAGTCTCAATTTTGATATTTCCTTAATCAAATTGAGGAAATTCAAAATTCCACATCAGCAGACAACTTGGAGGAGTTAACTGAGGTGACATGGCTCTTGTCACTCAGTTAAGAACACTCAATTCAATTTAATGAGCTAAAGTTTAGTTTTCTTGTGTTGAATCTTGAAAAATAGGAGTTTAACTCAGTTAATTTGAGTTAAGGATATGAAGTTCAATTGTATGTAGTGATTCCTAGATTTTAGGAGCCTAGGTTGAGTTAATTTCAGTTGTAATTAGTTAAACTAGTTCTAATTGTCAATAAAACTAGTTGGTGGCCAGTTAAGTAGTGGGACATTAGTCTAACTTAGAGATCATCTAGTTAACTGATCAATCATCTAATAATTAGCTCATTCATGCAAATAATACTAGTTTCCTAGTTGTGGTGGAGTTTCCAAGGCAGTTAACCCCAAGAACAACATCAACAAACTTGAATTTGATGCTCTCAAGTTATTAAATGATAACATGGATGTTGTTGTTCTCAAAGCCAACAAGGGTGGTGTTGTGGTTATTCTTGATAAAGAGGATTACCATAGGAAGATTTTGGACCACCTTTATAATAGCAGGAGCTACAAGAAACTTAATAAGGATCCTTTGAAGAAGATTTCCAAAAGTGTGGCTCTTGCTATAAAGTCCAGTAGCTTGATCATCTTGTTCAATCATAAGCTTATCGAAAGTGGCCCTCTTACCCCTAGAATCTATGGCCTTCCAAATATTCATAATGAAGGGACTCCTCTGAGACCCAATTTCAACACGATAGGAGGGTCAACCTATCTTCTTACTAAATATTTAGCCCTGAAGCTTAAGCCCCTTGTTGGACATACATAATCCTTTGTCAGGGACTTTTCATCTTTCGTAAATGAGTTAAAGGGTATTAAACTTGATCTTGATAACAATGTTGTGAGTTTTGATGTGGTCTCCCTCTACATTAATATCCCTATAAATGAGGCCATTGAAGTCATCAAGAGTATTACGAATCTTGATATAACTAAGCTAGTTAATATTTGTCTCACCTCTACTTTCTTCTCTTTTGATGGGGAATTCTATGAGACAACTTGTGGTGTTGCCATGGGTTCCTCCCCTCCCCTGTCATGGCTAATATATTCATCGAGGATTTTGAATCAAAGTCCTTAGCCTCTTCTCATCTTCTGCCTAAGATGTGAAAGAGGTTTGTGGATGACACTTGTGCCATCTAGTCCCATGGTAAGGAAGAGTTGGAACGCTTTTTACTTCATCTTAAAAATCAGTCTAGTTCCATAAAGTTCACCATGGAGTTTGAAAGTAATGGTAGTCTACCCTTCCTTAACATCCTCCTGTCAAGGAATGATGATGGCTCTTTTTCTCATTAAGTCTTTTGGAAGAAAACTCACATGGAGAAATATATTCATGCTAATTCTTATCATTTACCGGCTCAAAAGATTGGTGTTCTCAATAATTTAGCAACTAGATCTTTAATATTTTCTAATTACAACTATCTTAATGATGAGAAAGCACACCTCCTGAGTGTTTTCTTTAATAACGGGTACAATAGACACTGATGTGTTAGGGTCCTATGATTTATAGGATCTCAAGGTGATTAAGCATTTCACAGTTTGTAGGTTTCAAATTATCCATAGATTTCAATTTTAAATTGATTTCATAGAAAAAGAGGAAAAAGAAATGAAAGAGGGTAATATAAAAAAAAAGAAAGCCACAAAGATAGTTCAAATCATACAGTTTAAGCATGATTGAACAAATTTCAATTTATGTTGATAGGTTAGAAAATAAATAGTTTCCAAATAGTTAAATCTTGACAAATCAGTAGCTAGGTAGAAATGGAATTTGGTCCAACTTTTTAATATGGACCAAAGAGGAGAAATAAGTGATAGAGTAGGTTAGATCTTAAAAGAAAAGAGATGAAAAAGGAAGAAACAATGAAAGAACAAAAAAAAAAATGCTAGGATAGAGAATAAGGGTAGATAGAATCAGAGAATAAAGAATGGGTATCAAAGGACCTTCTTAAAAATTAGAAGACATTTCCTAAGGTTCGAGGAAAATTCGATCTTTCTAAGGTTGGATAGTAGGATTTGTAAGGAAAAGGGGCTTATGAAACATTAATAATCATCCCCCACCTTTGAACCTTATTTATTTTCCATTTCACATCCCTATAGTCCACCCCCATTCATAACCCGACCCCACCATGCACTCACCTATCACGTCATCGTTAACCTTCCCACCATATTTCCCATTGTCCCTGCCCACTCTGCCTGATCAAATGGACCACGTATTTTTTCAGGCCCCCCCTCATCGTCCAAAAGTTAATCCGGGGGGGGGGTCTGAAGTCAGTGGTTTTTGCTCCCTTACATGTCGTGCTCTCGGGAGTTCGCACCCCCCTCTCATACCACCTACCGCTCCGCAGGGTTAAGGTGTAATATATAAGATGAAAGCCGCCTTGTATATTAGGAATCTCTATAAAGATAACCAACCCAACTACCTGACCGGAAATCTACTCCCTGACCGCCATGGGCCCATCGGGACTGAAGCAACTGGTTCATTGCATATATTTCAGTAGGTAGACCGATCCACGCTTGGTGCAGGTGTAATATCGATAGATGGCGACACTAGGTGGCAGGTGCGTTGCGATGGCTAGTGCTTGGTGTCATGCGGAAAGAGTCGTTAGTGCGGACACAACCGACCTCCCTAGAAGCAAAAGCTTTCTAGTGACAAACAATACAAATAAAGCTACTTTTCTCTAAACATGTATTGCAAATACAAGTAATCAGGGGATCTATAACATACCTCTAGTCCAACGCTTTGTAGTAGTCCAGCCTCGCTGATCCGGATGAGCTCCTCCTTCTCTTCGAAACCTGCATTCACTAACAAGCCAAAAGATTAAATAGCACCTGATAAACTCATAAAGCAATACATATCTATCATATAGACCAAGGAGTATATGAAACAAACCATGAATAACAATTTGTTGAGAAAAATAAGTTCATTTGCATTAAAAGGTAACAAAAGGAACCATTACAACCTGAGCCTTGGTGTTGTGCAAGTCCCTCCTAGGGTCCAGCAAGAGTTTTCCTTTACTTTGATCAGCTCACCCACTCTCAAATAAGGCTAGGAAAGGATGGGAATCTCTCCTCTCAAGCTTTACAAGGGAGTCCTAATTCCAGCAGCATCTACCCTTAGGAATGTTCAGCTTTCAACCTCCCTCCCTTTGGCCCAATGCCTGTATTTATAGTGGTCTAGAGGAAGTTATTCAGGTCCACCATCAATGGGATAAGCCCCTCTTTGGATGGGATAGCTCCCCTCTTGATGGGATAAGTTCCTCTTTGGTAGGGATACATGAACCATCTGGAGGCGCTTCATACACGTCAAACAAGCTTCTAGAAGGCTCTAGAAATGACCACAAGTAACTTTTTTGGAGTGAAACTTGCGCCTTTTGACCTTTACAGGAGTACGCACCCATTGCTTTACATACAGAGCGTACAAGTACGCAGGTATTGTGAACTTGGAGTGCATACACGCAGGTAAGGCTAAGAGAAACTGCGTACCCAGAGATATATAGATTTTTAATGACTTTCTCTCTTTCTTGAAGTTTGACATGGAGAGCAGAGGTATGAGGCTTGCCAAGGAGGATAGTATGACAGTTGATGGAGCCATACTAACTGCAAATAGTCATGGTGACAAATTTTAGTGTAACAGATTGCCCCCTAAAGTGCGAAGCCTGTAGTAGATTAGGGTTTCATATCATCTAGGAAGGGTGAAGTACTTTATCATTTCAAGGATTATCTTGTGGAGAGCCCAGTCAGAACCTGCAAGTATTCAACACAAAATACATATATATGATCATATCATCGCTGAGGTAGGCATTCCCATACTCAGATTGAAAACTTTAACTAATTGACTATCTACTGCTCTGGCACAGGAATGATTCTACAGTACATTATAATCATAGACTTTTGTAGACACAGTATGGACGCAGCCATCTGTTTATAATTGGTCTACTATATAATGAATACAAAACTCCTCGCAGCCTGGATGGTGGAAACTAGATCCAGGGTCTTCATTTCTACTTCCCGACAGGTACGATTCTATCCATGCGAATAAATGAGTTGATGTCAAACATGGTAGAAACCACTTGATTACCAGTCAATGATGTAAACTGTTAACAAGCGTGAGAGAGACCACCAGTGATGTCAATGGTTCTCAAAGTACCCAGTACAATCCATGAGATGTGAATGAATGAGTTGAAGTCGAACATTTCACGGAATCCTTTGATCGAAAGTCAATGATGTAAACTATTGTCAAAGGCGAGAAACCTGCCATTGATGCATGCAGACTTCAAGGTACTGACGATTCCTAGGTCATCTTTCTAGATGATGTGCTGATGTCGATAGAAAGCGACCCGTTGCAAGCAAGCCCACAACACGAAATCATAGATCAAGTTGAAGAAATATAGCTGTAAGGACTGACTCAGGGATGGTCAAAATGGATGACGAGTATTTTGCAGATGAATGTTTATTGCGGAGACTTCTTGAACACATAACGACACGACAGATGGCTTGGTGACATTTGACCCAAAGTTAATACCCGGTTAAAGACTTTCAATGTGGTTTGATCAACTGTGAGGCAAAGGATTTCCTAACCCAGGTGAATGAAAGTGTCGTGTTCAAGAGTGGTAATAAGGCTTCTTCTGAGACAAAAGATAACAAATGGGCTCATTTTTCTCTCTTTTTCCCCACCATTTCTGGCAAGTACCTCTTTATTTTTTACAAGCTTGAGGAGGATAACATATGCTTGATTATAAGCTCATCCTTCGGATGAGTCCAACTTAGTTTTGATTCGAACCCTAAGAAGGAGTGGTACGTTCCTATTTTTAATCGAACAGGTCCTTTACTGTGAAATTTTAACGAGTCCAGTATAGGAGAAACTCGGCGTTTTTTCATTTTTAGAGAGTCTAAAAAAACTAAAGAAAGACTCCAGGTTGAACTTTTTCGTAAAGTTGTGTCTCCCAAGCCCGAAAAAGTATAAAATAATACTTGAGAGAACCGCTTAGTCTTGCGACCAAGGAGTACTTTCATGATTAGTGCCTCTGACCTGAAAAGTAAAAAGTGATCAAGGACACGTCGTTTTATTTCCATATCGAGTTTGAAACGACAAAAACCCGGCAATCTTTTCCTGTTTTTACGGTCAGAAAAGAGCTATAAGGGGACCGTCTTTTAATTCCGTTTTAACGAGTGTAAAAGAAACGCTCGGCGATCTTTTCATGTTTTAGGAGTCAGAAAAGGGCTTAAAAGATGACTCTGATGTTTTGGTTCGTGAAAAATGATAATTTTCCTTGAAAGTCCTATTGTCCTGCACAAAAACGACACATTACTCATACCTGTTTAAGATAAGCAAAAATGCATTGATAAATATCCTTCCATGGTGAAAAATAAACAAATTTAGCATTCATTTATCCAAAAAACCTATAAAAAGACTTTTTACCATGTCATTTTTACCATTTTACTATTGAAGGAGAGAAAAGGGCTTTTGGCAAGAAACTTCCCGTGGACTTTGCGGAGAATCCGACCGTCGGAATCGAGTGCCGTCTCTTTCAGGTATTTCACAACATCCTCCTCTTTGTTTTCATCCGTTTAGAATTTCATTTTAAGCCCTATTTTGATTTTTTGAGGGCTTTGGGGTTTTAGGATCCGCCTTTCGGGGTACGCAGGTGCCCCATTAGTGACATGCGTACCCCGACATTTTCGTTTATGGGAAAATGGCAGGAGTACGCAGCCTGCCTTCAGAATAGCTGCGTCCATATGCTTTGTTTCTAAACGCGGGGTGCGTACTCCGCGCAAAGCAATTTCAAAACCCCAAATCTAAAAACCTAACCATCAAATTTTGATTTAATGAATTATAATGAATGTTTTCTGGTGTGTAGATTGCCCACCATGCTTGATTGGCGCGAAAGAGAACACGAAGATGTCGATTTGGCCGCAATAGATCATCAACCCTCGATTGATGCTTTGAAGGCATGAGGTCTCTACAAATACTGGGCCATACCTGGCATGAGGGCCCAGGTGCGATTCTTAGAATGGCTGGTTGAAAGGTGGAACGTCCAGGATCAATGCTTCTACATCGGAGGGCACCAGCTCGAGATAGAGCCCTCTGACATATATTTTCTCATTGGTTTGCCTAATAGGGGCGAGCAACTGACTCTGTCCGGGACTAGGCCGGGTGGCCAATCCCTTGCTAGCCTCCAGCTAGAGTGGTGCAACAATCAAAACCAGGAGAAAGGGATAGAAATCAAATACATATCCCTGCCCGAACTTATGGTAATTGCCTTTACAGTCACCAGACTCTGCGGCGCAGCCGCCTTGCACATTGCCACTGGGTCCCAAATGCGGATGGCGATAGATTTCTACCGAGGCACCATTTTCAATTGGTGTGACGCTGTGTTGGCTAATATGAAGGGCCAACTGACTAGGGCAAAGAACGGACAATTAAAGACCTTTGGGTATGGGCCTTTAGTTGTGAGCTTTGCCCTAGAGAGGGTTCCGATGCTGATCCCACAGCATCTCACTGTTCCAGCTGGGCCTCCTCGGGAGCCAAAGATGATGCGATGGGTTACGGTAATGGCCCGACATCCTGATGAGGGAGCGGGAGTTGTTCGATTTCCTGCGGGTTACTTTCACTGGTTGGAGGACCAGGTCTTTGCGATTCAGGACTTTCCTTATGCCGGAGTAGATTTTTGCGGTGATCCGGACATGGTTCTTCCACAGGGAGAACAATGGGACGACAGAGGTATTTCATTTTCACAAGTTTTTAAATTATTTACTTTTTATTTGTTTTTATATCGTCTCAAAACTGACAGTGACAATTTTCAAAATGCAGATGTAGGTCCACAGCGTCCGGCCAATCTCCGGCCATTCGAGAGAAGAGTACCAGTTGCACCAGCACCGCCCCACAGGATGCGGCTGCAGAGACCTTAGCCGAGCTGGAACAGGACCTAGAGCATCTCACGGCGGACATACCAGAGACGACTATAGACGATATTCCTATCCGACTTCAGCGCTATGTGGTCGCAGTCCCAGGACCTTTCAGGAGGTTCCTGTGTAGGGTAGCGCGGGCAGTGGTCTTGTATAGAGAGCACCACCAGTGATTGGCTAGTCACTTTTTGTAGACACATATGACATTTTGGTTTTTTGTACTTATCATTTTTGCCGATAATAAGGTGTTTTTCAACCTATGATCGAAGACGATGTATATTTTTGACACACTCCTATCTATATATATATCATTATTACCGGCTTATCTTGTTAAACATGTATGATGAAATGTTTTTAAATTTACATTTATGATTATTGCAAATGTCTGTCTAACATTCGAGAAGCAATTGCATCTGCTAAAGTATTTAATGACCTTGGAATATGCTGATATTCAATGTAATCAAATTCACGTTCCAAGAGGCGCACTCTCAAAAACAACCTTAACAACACTGGATTTCTAATGGCATATACTCTATTAAGCTGTAATACAACGAGTTCAGAATCTAACCTCACTATCAAACTCCGAATCCCAAATGAAATAGATTCAGATAATAACTCAATCACTGCACTGTATTCTGCAATGTTGTTTGTTGTTTGACCGAGGCTCACCCCATGCATAGAAACTAACTCGTCAGAGGGTGAATAGATAACCCAAGCTGCGGAAGAGATATTCCGTGTACTACGACAAGCACCATCAGCAAATCCAATGTACGTTTGGCGTCGACATCTGCAATATCAAGAGTAAAACCAAGATAAGCCAGAATAACGACGAAAAACACACTCTCTAAGCTAAGCACACTGTCTATACTAACAAACACACCAGCTAGAAAGAAAAACTAACCTAACTAAATCTCCATACCCATCATTTAAGCATAATACCTCTTTAGGTAAAGTCCATTTCTGGGCTTACCCAAAGAGTCCCCATCAAAATCTACTAGCTCATAGGCCCCTTTTGCTAGCTTTCGCTTGACAATGTAGGGCCCATGCCACATAGGAACGAATTTACCAGCACCTAATTTATCGTTAGCTTGATCATATAATAGCACTAGGTCTCCTTCCGAAAAATTACGAGGGGTCACGTTGCGATCATACTGAGCTTTCATCCTTTTTGCGTGAGTCTCGATTGCCAATGCAGCGTCACGTTGAGTCTCATCTAATTTAGCTAAGTATAATAGACGCTTCTCCTCTTCGGAAATAGCTAGAAGTAATTCGATAGCCATTTGAAGTGATGGGATTTCGCATTCAATGGGCAACACTGCTTCCAAACCATAAACTAGTTGGAAAGGAGTGAACCCTGTTGATGTTTTCACTGAGGTTCGGTACGCCCAAAGCGCTGAAAATAACATGTTGTGCCAATTCGACCGATGAATACCAATGATTCGTCGGATCATGATAACTAGAACTTTGTTGATGGACTCAACCAAACCGTTTTCTTGGGGATAATAAGGAGTAGAACTATCATGACGCAAACCAAGCTGGCTTGTAAGTTCTGTCATCATAATGTTTCGAAAATGGTGCCCATGGTCAGTGATTATCACTTGTGGGACACCAAACCTAGCAATAATATGATTGAATACGAAAATCGCAGCTGTCTTGCCGTCAGCCTCGAATGTAGGCATCGCCTCGGCCCACTTAGTAAAATAATCAACCGCAAGGATGATATACGCATGCCCCCCGGCCGAGTGAGGGTTACATGTAATAAAGTCGATACCCCATTTAGCAAAAGGACCAACGGCAATTATAGGGTGGAGAGGAGCAGGTGGTGCGTGCATCTTGCGATCAAACACTTGACAGTTGTGGCATTTTCGGACCGCAATGATACAATCTTTAAACATGGACGGCCAGAAGTAGCCAGCACGCAACACCTTCTGAGTTGTTGCATACCCAGACATATGACTGCCACACGCTCCAGAATGACAGTCATTCATAACCCTTTCTGCCTCTTAATGAGTTAAGCAACGACGAAAAACCAAGTCCGCCCCACGACGATAAAGAGTATCTCCAATAATTTTGTACTGTTGGGACTGGAATCGAATTTTTTGGCGTTCTGACTTTGAAGCTTCGGGCTGAAAGGATTGGGTTTGGAGATAGACGATTATATCCCCATACCACAGATCTAAAGTGCTGATGAGAAAAAGAGATTCGTCCGCAATGGGTTCCTCTACCACAGTTTCTGTGTCAGCATGTGGGAAGTCACACATCAATTCCGCAAAAACTAAAGATTTCTTAGACTTAGATTTTTCAAACTCCAAGTCGAACTCTTGCAAGATAACAATCCATTTAGAGTACTTGCCCCCTAGCAATTGTTTAGTCAAAATGTAAATCATAGGGTTGCAATCCGAAATGACGGTAGTTTTACGGAGAAGAATGTAATGACGAAAACGCTGGACAGCCTGAACAGCTGCCAGGGCCAATTTCTCCACATGCGAATATTTTAGCTCAGTGGGATTGAACGTCCGACTAAGATAATATATCACATGTTCCGTGTCGAATTCATCTTCCTGTACTAAGACCATTAGTGGAATGAGCGGCGGCGAGGTACAAAAAGTAATCCTGGTTGTAGTTGGGAGGATGCAGCAACGGTGCATGGGTCAACGCGTGCTTTAGTGCATCAAAAGATTTCTGAGCTATCTCATCCCAAGAGAATTGAGCATTTTGTTTCAACAACCGAGTAAAACCCTTGGTAATCTCGGCGTAGTTAGGAATGAATCGGCGTAAAAAGTTTGCTTTCCCTTGCAAACTTTGGAGTTGGCGCAAACTCGAAGGAGGAGGCAATTTGATGATAGCTTCGACCTTCGAGGGATCGACGCGAATGCCGGCTTTTGAAATGACAAATCCCAGCAATCGTCCCACTTCGATGCAGAAGACACATTTGTGTGGGTTCAACCGTATACGATAATGCCTACACCTCATAAAAATTGCTCGTAAATGGACAAGGTGATCAGCTCGACGTAAGGAGTGAGCGGGCAAATCATCGAGATATGGTTGCACAATGTGCTTGATGTCATGAAATGCATAAGACATCGCCCTTTGAAAAGTGGCTCCGGCATTCTTAAGCCCAAAAGGTAATTTGCAATAAGAAAATGTCCCCCATGGACAAATGAAAGCCGTTTTTGGTTGATTGGCAGGTAGAATATTGATTTGGTTGTAACCGGAAAAACCATCCATAAAGGAAAACACTTCACTGTCGGCACAATCATCAATTATTTGATCGATATAGGGCGTGGGATAGTTGTCCTTGGGACAAGCACGATTGATATCCCTATAGTCGATACATATTCTTATTGTTCCCTGCTTCTTGTTAACCGGAACAATATTCGATACCCAATCCGTTAACGGGATCGGATAAATGAAACCTGCTTTCAACAGCTTCTCAACTTCTGCTTTAATTGCAACCGCTTTCCGAGGGTGGATCTGACGCAGACGTTGCCGAACGGGTTTAGCGTCCGGGTAAGTCTTGATCTCATGAACAACAATAGAGGGATCAATTCCTGGCATTTCCTCATAGGACCAGGCAAACACGTCGCGGAATTCTTGAAATAGGACCTTGTATGTTTGAATTTCATCATCTGAACAAGAGGCACCTATATGAATGTGTTCAACAATTCCAGGCTTCACTGAAATGTCAATGGGAATAGTGCGAGAAATATTTCCCAAATTCAGCTTTGAATCAGGATGTTTCATTGGACTCTGAGCGTCTTTGACATATTCAGCTTGTAAAAATTGACGAGAAATCGTTTTCAAAACGATCATCCTTAGGTAAAAACGAAGATCTATGATGGAGATCTTCCCATGGTAAATCGTCTACGCACAGGACTTCACAAAGTTGCTCGTCAGATGACACAACTTCGGGAAATGTTATTAACTCTGAGGATGACGCGAAAAGGGATTCCTCGCGGACCACATTCATTTGGTCAATTTTGGTTGAACTTGAGTCGGAAAAAGACTGCACAGCCTCATAAGCAATTTCATATGGACTCAAAGGCATTGCATTACCGAATGAGTCTATCTCAGATTCAGATGGGACAATCCAAGGATCATCATAAATAATAGTGTCTGAAGTAATCATATGAATGGATGCGAATGAAGGGTCTGCGTTGATCGGAGGAAAAGGAAAAGTTCCCAGTAAACTGGAATCTTTAACTAATCCTACGCCAACATCCTTATAAGGGATAGTCGTTTTACCGACATGCTGGATACTCTCTGAAGAGGCTGGGTTGGATGAAAAATAAGCCAGCTGGTCTATTGTCACGATCTTGCCATTATGTGGAAACTTTATGACTCTGAAGACCGATGAAACGACCGCTGTCATAGCGTAAGACCAACTTCGACCCAACAGAAGGTTGTAGTCTAGAGGGGCATCAACCACCTCCACATCTAGACTAACGGTTTTTCCTTCAACCCCTATAGGCAAATCCTGTAAAATTCCAAACGGATGGAACCCACGGCCATCAAAGGCCTTAAGAATAGTCGGGGATTGTTTCAGCGAAGGAGAACCAAGCGATCTCCAACACTGAATCGACATAATACACGTGGAAGCTCCCTCATCAATTACAGTCTGATGAATAGGCCTGTTTTTTACTATCACTGGAATCTGGAAAGCCATCTGATGAGGGAGACACGGTGTACTATTTTCTAGATCAAAGATTATCAGGTTCGGGTCCTGAACATCAACAGCTCCTATAGCCGACAAAAGTAATTTTCGCTGTGCTGGGCATGATTGCAGCACTTCTAAAGCCGACATTGCTGAGGGTGAAACAGCTAAGTCCTCAACAATGTTGTAATTCTGGGCCGCTCTCACATGTGGATTGAAAGCAGACCTTCGAAGTACACCCTTGGTGGGCGGTTTTATTACTAAGTCAGGGTTAGGTTTCTCGATCTGTAGTGGATCGGAACCGGGAGCTGAGGTTGATGGATTTGAACGAGAAGATTCTGCTTCTTTTGATCCATCAACAGGACTTTTACTACCATAATAGTGAGACCGAGTCGCAATCCTTACATGAGACATCATCAATATGGGTTCTTCAGTGGCACTCGAGGAAGAACCTATCATCTTACTCTCCTGCTTTGGAAATGGATCTTTCAAAACAGCAGGAGTTGAGGAACCTTTGACAATTTTCATAACCTCGGCCCGATGGGGACAATCTCTTGTAAAATGATCCTCTTCACAAATAAGACAAGGATATCAAGGTTTGCGTTTTTCGTCATTGGATTCCGACTTTTCTGTTTTCTCCTTTGGATTCTTGTCTGCTTTACCCTTCTTCTTACCCTTCTTTTTCCCACCGTTTTTTGATTTAGCCATAGATGACTCTACAGCGTGAATATCGGCGGAAATTTCAGGAGAAGACTCTCCTGTCGGGGAATCTGGTAAGGTTATAATGGGCGAAGAATTCTTTGAAGATTTCTTCTTGCTTTTAGTATTTACCGTACCAATCATGCCATCAGCAGCATGAGATCCCGAAGGAGCAGCAGCGATTTGATTTGACTTTGGAAGATCTGGGATCTTTTCATGTAACGTACCTGACTGAGTGTAAACTAAGTCAAGGTACTGCGCTTGAGCAATTACTTGCTCTTCAGTAACTACTCCGGCCTTAGCTACACCTTCAGTAATCTTCGGTAGTAATGATTTAACAAACCATTCAGCTAAGATTTGGTCCGGAATAAAAACTTTCACTAATCGCCGTCGACGTCTCCATTCATGTATATGATCGGAAATATAAGTGGAGGTCGACTGTTTTAATGAAGTTAATAGCTCCGTGCCGTTATCGTATCTGACCGACAACTGAAAATGAGTTAGGAACGAGGTAGCTAACTGACTAAAATTGTAAAAAGAGGCCCGTGGTAACTCAATGTACCACTTGGCCGCGAGACCAATGAGCGTACGCTGAAAAAGACGTAAGCGGATCGAATCATCCGAGATAGAATTTGAAGCACACCAGAGGTGGTAAGTCATCACATGATTGGACGGATCCTCTCCATACTTACCTTCGAACTTGGGTATATCACTGGGCAACTTATTTGGCATTGGCGGCCAGAACGGAAGATATTGTATTGGATCATTCGTTAGGCGCGTCAAGTCTGGTAAATCCAAAGTTGCAATAAATGGTAATTGCCTATTAGGATCCCTAAAACTTTGGGTCACAAGACCAGTCCTAGGAGGAGGATATCCAGGATAACTTGGAACAGGAATCGCATTCGGGATATTATATCCTCCTGGAAAACCAGGATTAACCGGACCGTACTGGGGTTGCTGAGGTTGTTGATAAGTGTACCCAGGATACGGTTGATACTAGTAAACCGGCTGTTGGACAGCAGGCCCGTATTGGTACTATCCCTGGTACGATTGATAAGCGAATTGTGGTTGACTAGTGACAACCGTACTTAAAACAGGTTGTCCTGTAGGCATCTGAACCGTAGTTTGAATCGTAGATCCAGACAATGGTAAAGATGTCTGAGGAGTAGTTGCAGAGACAGTAGAAACCGGAGCTGTCGATACTCCAGAAGCAAGTGTGGTGGAAGGAGCAGATGTTGCAGTAGTTGCAGCAGCCGTTGTTTGAGATGGAGTACTAGGTGCGATTGGCGGCTAAGTAACTACCGAAGTTACAGAAGCTTGAACATTAGACTGGACTGGTTGCTGGGATGGTCCAGCAACTAAAGGTTGTCCAGCTTGAGATGACAACTGTATACTTGGCTGCAATACCTGTTGAACTTGCGATGGATCCCACACTATGTTCATTCCGGGGTATTGACCCATGACAGGTTGAGGATATTGAGATCCATAACCGGATTGAGGATAGGATTGATAACTGAAAGGCACAGTTCCCGTACCTTGAACATATGACTGACCTTGAGGTGGTTGATAACCTTGACTCGAGTATTGACCTTGAGGTTGATAACCTTGAGGTAAATACTGATACTGGGGTTGACCTTG
The DNA here is from genome assembly GCA_031772625.1 of Pinus tabuliformis. Taxonomy (NCBI): domain Eukaryota; kingdom Viridiplantae; phylum Streptophyta; class Pinopsida; order Pinales; family Pinaceae; genus Pinus; species Pinus tabuliformis. Next base: position 97,569,080 of record CM062809.1, read on the forward strand.
ACCCTGAGGTTGATACCCTTGAGGTAAATATTGATACTGAGGTTGACCCTGGGGTACATATTGAGGCTGGGGTTGACCTTGAGGAATGTATTGTACTATGGGTACATATTGTCCTTGAGGTTTCCCCCCAGGCGTTATTTGAGGCTGCCCCCTAGGCGGTAATTGGCCACCTTGAGGTTGAGAAACGGGAACTGAACCCACATCATGTAAATGTCCCCTACACCCAATGGTTTATTACCATTGTTTCCAGCTAATAACCCATGATCAATGGGTTGAGGAGATGCCCCCGCAAAGGTACCAGAAAGTGACTGATACCCGGAGGGAACAGAAGGACCGCCGTACAAGAAAGATTCAGGAGATTGAGTGAACACGGACGACTGACCAGACATATTTACAGGAGTATAAATACCTCCAGGTGGAAAAGGAGTTCGAGGTGGAGAAAAACTTATCCCTGAGTTGTCTAAATAATTGGTTAACGAAAGGTACCAAGTAGTACTTCTAGGAAGACTGTAAAAGATAGATTCACGCTCCCTTAGATCAATAGTAGGTTGATCTTCAAGGATAGATACGCCTAATTCTTCCTTTGGAGCAAGTTCTTCAATAGCTATCAAACCAGCAGGAAGATTTTCGGTGATGACTCTTTCTACCCTAGGTTAATCTGGTGCACTAGAAGTTGGAGTAACAGGTTCAAATACTTCAGGTTCTTCACCTATGTCACTAGTAGATGAAAAACTACCAGCAAGCTCGGAAACTGCAACTGCTTCAGGATTATAACCTGTTTCTAGACCTTGGTAATCTGGATGGACTACCAACGACGATTCTCCTTCTTCAGGTGAACCTACTTTATTGCCACTAGGAGTAACAAGGACCTTTAAACCTTCGTAATGACTCGGGACGCCTTGAGGAGGTTCACCCCGAAGTCTACGGGATTTCCTCAACAATTCGGCCACGGAAGCAATCTCAGGAGACTTGCCCCGAAGTCGACGGGACTGTCTCGGTAATTCCGCCACAGTTAAAAACTTTTTAACTACTGCACACACAAACAAAGTAAAATCTCAAAGCAAACCACCTAAAGTCTCTAAAGAACCAAACAAATTTGAATCACACGCCTAAAGAATCTAGGGCGTCAAACCATGCACAAACAGTAGCCTTCCGGACCAAAAACACTAGTTGGAGATGAAACCCAACATCGTCGAATTCAGTACAGAAGTGGAGGGTGGAATAGTTACCCCGGCAACCTGCTTAATGAATAGACCGGCACAAGTTCCTCCACTTTAACCGTCTCGAGTGAAGTGAACCCCCCGGAAAATCCAAGTGAGTCTAGCCGACGTCTGCTCCAGGTACAGTGGGATCTTCCCTCCACCGTCACCTCGGTAGAATCCTAAAGATAATGGTCACTAAGGTTACCAACAGCAACAAATGCACCTGGGGGAACAGTCTACACTCCGACAGCACGCAAGGGCAGAGTATCAAGCTCAATCCCCTTGCCGGCTCCTTGACAATAATCCAAGGTTTACCGACAAGTGACCCCTGGCTCCTCGACAATGGTTAATCCGAGGTTTACCGTTTGTAATACGTGCGTGTCTGGCGTCGTTCCCAACGAGGGAGGATTGATCCCCTCACTGGTTCGGACACGAGCTCGTGCTTCTCCTTTAAGAGGAGCTTTCCCAGAGTACAAATGAAACAATTGGATTTATCCTACCACAAGATGAGCTACTTGTTTGGTTTTGCTGTCTTGGAGAGTTAATTACTCTCCTACTCCAAGACACTAGCCTGATCTATATTGGTGTTTCAGAGCCCTAGTAAATAAAAGTTACTAAGTTGATTTTACTTTAAGCGTTAATTTTATGGCTTTTTTAAGACAAAAGGTAGTGGAGATGAAACTGGTGGTGTGTAGACTCGACCGAAATCCACTAAAAAGATGCACTTAGGATGATTTACACTAATTTTTCCTTTTTCAATGAATTTCCTAACTAAGAGAGTTGGAGAATGCAAATTCGAAATAAAAACAACTTTCTTGGCAATGAAAACAAAGAAACAAACTCTTTTTCTTTTCAAAACATACGACCCATGACCACTATTCACTTCACGAAAATTCCTTTTCTTTCAAAGACACAAATGCTGCCAAAGCAAACTTTCCTTCAAAAGATATTTTTGTATTTTTTCCTAATTAATAAAGCATGTAAAACTTACTTTAACAAAAATCAAAGTTAAAAAAGCTATGGCAATCAAATCAACTCAATTTCACTCAAAAGCAAATCTAAGAGAAATAAATATAAAAGTAAATCTAACGAGTCAAAAGCTTACTAGAGATGATTCCTGGATGTTTTACTCAGTCAAAATGTAACTAAGGACTAGTGAATGCAGAACCAAAAACTAGTCAAAACAAAAATCAAAATCTTTTTGTTCTTTTCTCAAGAATAAAATTCAAAGTTCAAATAACAAACTTTTCGAGATTTGCAAAGAGAAGACACAAAGGTAGGTCTCTCACAAGGGTGAATTCTATGACAGGCCCGACTCCTAAGAGGACTGAACAAAACCAAGGAGATCCAAAGTTCGACAACCTCTAACGCCAAAGTCACTACAGGACCAGTTAAAAATCAAACCCTAAGGCAAAATCCCTATGAATTTTACTAAAACCCTCGACACTAACGGAACAAGCTTAGGTGAAGATTTATGGCAGAAAACTAATGGATCTGGGCAGAAAAACAAATTAAAAACAAAAAGTAAAAGGCAAAAAAGAAGGAAAATGAAATTTTCTTAGTTTTGACAGGGGTACGCAGGCGACCTGTTTGCACAGGTGCGGGTACGCTCTGTGCACAAAGCGACAGTGCGTACAGGTACGCACTGTGCTCAACTCAGAGGCTGCGTACTTCGAGCAAAACAAAGAAAAACTAAAATCTAATTTAACCCTAAGCTAGCCCACACAAATACACAGTCAGACAGCCAAAAACTAGAAAACAAATAACTTTTCTCAGATCAAAAGTTCATACAAAGGAAAAAACATTCACATTAATGGATTCCCCAGTATGGTCGCCATTTTGTCATGCGGAAATAGTCGTTAGTGCGGACACAACCGACCTCCCTAGAAGCAAAAGCTTTCTAGTGACAAACAAGACAAATAAAGCTACTTTTCTCTAAACATGTATTGCAAATACAAGTAATCAGGGGATCTTTAACATACCTCTAGTCCAACGCTTTGTAGTAGTCCAGCCTCGCCGATCCAGATGAGCTCCTCCTTCTCTTCGAAACCTGCATTCACTAACAAGCCAAAAGATTAAATAGCACCTGATAAAATCATAAAACAATACATATCTATCATATAGACCAAGGAGTATATGAAACAAACCATGAATAACAATCTGTTGAGAAAAATAAGTTCATTTGCATTAAAAGGTAACAAAAGGAACCATTACAACCTGAGCCTTGGTGTTGTGCAAGTCCCTCCTAGGGTCCAGCAAGAGTTTTCCTTTACTTTGATCAGCTCACCCACTCTCAAATAAGGCTAGGAAAGGATGGGAATCTCTCCTCTCAAGCTTTACAAGGGAGTCCTAATTCCAGCAGCATCTACCCTTAGGAATGTTCAGCTTTCAACCTCCCTCCCTTTGGCCCAATGCCTGTATTTATAGTGGTCTAGAGGAAGTTATTCAGGTCCACCATCAATGGGATAAGCCCCTCTTTGGATGGGATAGCTCCCCTCTTGATGGGATAAGTTCCTCTTTGGTAGGGATACATGAACCATCTGGAGGCGCTTCATACACGTCAAACAAGCTTCTAGAAGGCTCTAGAAATGACCACAAGTAACTTTTTTGGAGTGAAACTTGTGCCTTTTGACCTTTACAGGAGTACGCACCCATTGCTTTACATACAGAGCGTACAAGTACGCAGGTATTGTGAACTTGGAGTGCATACACGCAGGTAAGGCTAAGAGAAACTGCGTACCCAGAGATATATAGATTTTTAATGACTTTCTCTCTTTCTTGAAGTTTGACATGGAGAGCAGAGGTATGAGGCTTGCCAAGGAGGATAGTATGACAGTTGATGGAGCCATACTAACTGCAAATAGTCATGGTGACAAATTTTAGTGTAACACTTGGCATGGGCGCTCGGAACCGAGGGATACCAATCGGGGTAGGGGCGGCCGGTAAGATGGTTGATCCCCGGGCCCAATATGGTCCCAGTAGCAATCCTTCGCCTGTTCGACAAGATCCTTGGGGCGAGCGCACAAATGAACCCCTTGCATAGACCGCCTGGTATAAGGCTGCAGGAACAACAAGAGATACAACCCGTATAGCGGGAAGGCTCGGGGCGACCTTAGCATGGGTAAACCACGTAAGGTTGGAAAATGCCTTATCTCCTCCCCAAAAATTTGTATATGGTATTGTCCAAACAACTCACCTAAGCGACCATTGAGCACTCGGTAACTCACCGCACCAACCAATCCCATCCATCCAATCATCCCCATTCCCGATGTTGATCCATAAATGAGGTCGTGATGTTAGCCAACTGACTCGCGCCAAATTAAGCCCATCCAACTGTTTGATTTCAAATCATAAAACCACCAAAGTCACGTCAAGTTCAAAATTTAAATGTTATTGTTCACTTGCAGGCACTTCCTCCCACTCCATGCATCTATTGCAGAGAATGCAAAGCAGAGCAAGAGAACAAAAACACAGTGCAAGTTACTAATTTTCAGGCAGTGATCCTCAATTCCTACAGTTATCATCAATTCCTATTCTTGAATCCCATTTCTGTTCAAATCCCTTTCTTTCTCCCTCACTAAAAGTCCCACCTATTTCATCCTTTTCTATTACAAAGTAGACAACAATGGCACCTAAGAAAAAAGAACCAGAAATCTTAAACCCAATGGTGCACCCACCACTGGATTTAGATCATTTACCATTGGCTGAAATGGATTTCAACATCCATGAAACCCTCTCAGAATTTGATCTGTTTAAATTATATTACTGGTGGGAGGACAAATTCATGGAGGAAATGGATGACATAGGCCTGTGGGACACCAACATGCCTTTCTATATCTTCCCTAAAACATAGAGTTGTCCATAACTGATCAGGAAGTGCCATTCATGTTACAACCCACAACAAAGGGTAGTGATGGCCCCAACAGGACATATTTTATTCAAAATTGATGCTCAATCAATCATGCAGATGATGCAGGCCCTAGTTATTGAAGGAGTTGTTCCTTTTTCACATGAAGTTTTGATTGAAATGTACCAAAGCTTGATTTCTCCAAAATAACTAAAACATTAGAGCTTTTCATGGCCTAGAACACACCTTTGCCAGGCAAAAACCCTCCTTATTCCTCCTTTGTTTTCCCTGACAAAACCAGACATATTTCCTCAATTCTTTCCTACCAACTTGGCAATTATTTTGATCAATGGCTTGATGAAGCTATTATAGCTTTCGTATATATCCTCTTTACCGAATCCAAGCCCTCAATCATTTTCAACTTTAGCTAGTTTCTAGCAGATGTAATTCATGAACAACTTGTCAACTTTTTAACAGAAGAAGTTTTTCATTATTCCTTAATGTTGGTTTACATGTTTGTGTATTTTTAGGTAAACAGGTTTCAATTTTCATTGAGCAAGATAAATGATAAATATGAGCCTCAATCAGTGATATTTTGGACAACCTTGGTTATGAAAGATCAAAAGGATTTTAGTTACAAGACATTTGTGAAAATGTTTGTACACCCAACAATGAGCCTCCTTAGTGGAACTATAGAACCAAGGATAAGTGAAGACATAAAAATAATTATGCAACTATCTGATCAAGCTAGAACTGGTGATTGGTACTTGTACCAAAACTACACTAAAATAAGAGTGTATGGCTATGAATTGGTGCCCTAGAAGCTGCCAAAGTTCCTCCCCATGAGGATATTTGCATTAGAGTATATTAGACATATGATCAGTGCAGATGAGATGTATTTTGTAGCAGCCAAGAAGAAATCCCAATTCAGGATCAAGTCCCAAATTGGTCCCTTCATTTACAATAGCAGAACTGTAGGAGAGGAGGTGGATATAAGACTAAGAGAGATGAATTTCACCCATAGCTTCACTATGACCCTTGGGGTATTATTTCTAAGAAGAGGGTGGAAAATAAATCCACAGCCTACATCCACACTCAAAAACCTGAAATTGAAACATACATGAATCAAACGAAGTGGGTGCCAGATACATTATAGGAGGTCGAGGAGCATCTAATCTCCTCATCCAGTGCACAAACCCCAAGGACATAGGGGAAACAAACTACTAAAGAAAGGTTTGAAAAGGGAAAAGAGATAGAGCAAGGAATAACAGGGAAAAGATCCAGAGAAGAGAAATCACCAAGAACTGATATGTCCATAAAAGAGTTCATATTGAAGTACAAAAAGAAATCCAGAATACAAAAAATGGATATAGATAAAGGATCACCACCACAAACAATGATCAAAATAATTGATATTCCAGATTCTTCACTAGTTGGAGGACAATCATTTCCTTCTATTCCAACTTCAGAAACATTGAAAACTCTCCAAGTGTCCTCATCTACAAAGGTGACTAAGGAGAAAGAAGAAACTATATTTGATACCTTCAGGGAAATAAAAATTAGGAATGAAATATTCAAAAAGAGCACTTATGGTCAGTTTTGGTAGTAGAGTGCAACTGCACAAGGACAACTTCTCTTTTCCTTTGACTCAGAGAAGGGCAAGATGCATATGAAATTTTTGGAGGCACAAACATCAGAGCCTAAAACTCCAGCAGACTACAAGAAGACTTCATTTGAGTTTTATGTCAAAAATGTGCATCCAATTGATTAGTTGGAGATGCAAAAGCAAACAGGTGAAATGATTTCATCTACTTTGACCAGCACTTCCATGAACTTGTTTAAAATGTAGGTAGCCCTTTCAAATGCTCAGTATCAGTTGAAGATGGAGAGAATTTCATCATTATCAAAGGACACCAAGATTAAGTCTTTGGAAGACTTAATAATAAAAATTGGGTATGACCCCTCAGATACCAAGGTAGTTGAAGAAGTGATAAAGAAGAAAGAGCTAGACATCGCAGCTTTGAAGAAGCAGCTCAAGCTGCCTGCTACACATGACCCACTGACCAAGGAAATAGAGGAAACATAGAGCGTAAAAACTAACATGATGAAACTTATAGTAGAGAAGACCATATAAATCAAACAGATGGAGACAGAGATGGAAAATATGGTGCAGGAAAAATAAAAAGCAGCACAAATGGCTGTCACCACAATGGAGACCCTTCCTCTAACATCCCTCCCCATAACTACTCTAGTAGGTACAACAACAAGAGCAGGAAGTAGTACATAACAGTTGGCAAAATCTATGGAGGGAATGAATCTGCAAGATGAAGAAATTAAAAGGCTGGAACCCCAAGTTAGTGTGTTACAAGATCAAATTAAAAGGGTTTAAGATAACCACTTGGCAGAGATGCAGAGAGAAAATGCATTGATTGAGAGGCTTCAAAAGTCATAAAAAGAATCCTCCATTGGGAATACTCTATGGAGGGTTAAGGAAATCATTTGGAACAATATCATAGATCAGATGAATGAAATTTGGCCTAGCATCCAAATTATTTTTTAGCAGAAAGAGTTGCTAGAAAAAGCCAAAGAATCCATTTCAGCCACCAGCACATAGTTGGGAGATATTCCAGAGAAAACAAATAGAGTTATCAAGTTCCTAAATGCAAGAAACAAATATGAGCTGGAAGACTTGGGAGTGGCATATAGGACAGAGACCATACCACAAGTCAAGAAGGTGCTGACAAAGAAGAGTTTAAATGTGCAGCTGAAGGAAAAGTGCCAAATTTTAGAATTGACAGTAAACATGTTTTCTAACTAAATGCAGCCTCTGCATCAAAAGGGTCTTCCCTCTTAGTTTGTTATAAATGAAAAACTCATGGATAGAGGGGGTTATGTCTAGAAGCTTCAAGGCATAGCCATAGATACTGCAAATATGCCAAACATCAAAGGCAGCATAACAGGGAAAGCTTTACTAGAAGCAATCAGTAATCAGATTTACATCCAACATGACCTGAAGCATGTACTTTTGGTCAAGCCATCATTTTCCAAATACAATGATGCTGATGAAGTGTATGGAAGGTTAATCAAAATCAAGATCCCTAAAGGGGAAGCATGGAGTGACTTATGTGACTACCAGGAAGAATGAGACAAGATGACTAGAGTAGTCATACAGGTTTAAGTTAGCACTAGCCACGTCAGCAAAACCACTCTAGTCTAACAAACACTTTAGGCAAAAACATTCCAGAAAAGGAGGGACACCTGTCCTAGTCTTCTCAGCATGGCTACTCTTTAGCTACATTAGTCAATTTTTCCTTCATTTCAGTAAATAATATATTGCCAAGTGTACAAGGAAAATTTTTGTAGTTTTTGTTTAAATACTCCACACATTGGGAGTATTAGGGGTTGGACCCTAGTCATCTGAACTATTTTTCTTTTTGGAGCATTGTAATTTTGAGCTGGAGCATCAATAAAAGGATACTTTATAGGATACTTTATCTGTTTTGACCTGGTAATGTTTTTCTCTCTGTGTTTAATGTATTTTTGTTTACTTACCCACGCATTTTCACTTCTTATTATAAAAAAAAAAATTATAGTTTAAGATATGTTGTTGGAGCACCTTACTGCTATCTGTATTTACAATATTTGTGTTTTCTTCTGAAGTATGATTACAAAATACTTAAATGATTTGTAATCCTAATTGATATCATTATCTATCATTCCATTTATCATTCTGCTTTAAAAGATCTAGTGAGGACAGTTAGATTGCCCTGCAAACCCTCTGTATGATTGATGTTACCAACCAGCCTGTGACTCCATAGCCCAATGGTTGAGAAAATGGCCTTTTCCCCAACCAAATGAAAAAACAAACAATCAAATCTTTTTTTCTTAATATCTAGCCTAAAACATTATACCACTAAAAAAAAAGTTAAATCATAATTACATATAGAGAGCCCTCTCTGAGTCTAGGAAGGCTAGGTCCTAGACTCATAAGTGGTTTGATGTATATTTTGTGACTTTTGTCTTGCCAATCTTCAAAATCACAGAATGATAACATAGTGGCGACCATACTGGGGAAAACTATTGATAATTTTCCATTACGTTTCAAATTTCAAAGTACCCAGTTAAACAACTTTGTATGATAGAATAACTCCCAAGATTGGTTTTTCTTGTTTTTGCATGTAATCAGTTTGCCTATGATTCAAATCTAAATTTTGGCTCCCAAAAGAATATCTACTAGATCTCACCCAGATCTAAATCCTCCTGCTATAGTGGATAACCCTGAGAAGATTTTGAGAAAAACCCCAAGAACTGAGAGTTAGACTAGCAATAGGGTTCTTCATAGAGAAAATTCCCTCCCTCAAAATTTTGTTACATTACAAGATATCCAGTTTGATACTCACTTTGAACAAGGTTTATTTAGGACTAAATCATAGAACTGGAAATATCACACTATCTTTGATCCATCAGCTTTGCAAGGAAGTCCGATTAGAGAATCTCTTTCCCAGACTGAATCAGATCTTCAAGATACACTGCAAGATCTAGTGATAGAACTCCCCTTAGAAATCGATGATGCTTACCTTCGACAGTCAGTAGAATTAAGTGCTTTAAACCTCACATCTTCCTCCTTCACATCTCCACCTACATATATTCAGTCACCAAGTCCTACTGCCTCCATAACACCCACCCCTTCTTTCATCCTTCAACATAAGGTTGATCAGATTCCCATACTCTCATTCTTGCCTAGCACTAGTCCAACTCCATCCACTGTTCAACCTACTCCATCCATTGTTCAAATTCCTTCATCCATTGTTCAACTTCCTTCAAGTGGCCCTCTACCACCACCACTAATCATGGCTGCCAGATATGCTCCTTTGGTGCTACCTGCACCATTGGCCAATATGCCACAAGAATATCAATCCAAAATTGTATTGTTTGATGGCACAGGTCCTTTAACAACCCAACAACATGTGGAAAAAATGAATGACTGTTTTGACTTACAAGAGGTGGATGAAGAAAGCATTAAACTTAGAATGTTTGCCCAAAGTCTAGGAGGAGAAGTCAGGAAGTGGTTCAAATAGTTACCTACAAATAATATAATTGATCTCCCTACATTTCACCAAACTTTTCTCAATAGATGGGAAGTCAAGAAGAACCCTTTACAAATTCTACCAGAATATGAAAATATCAAGAGGGAAGTAGGGGAAAGTGTTCAAGATTATTGAGCTAGATTCAACAAGACATATAATGCAATTCCTGTCAATCTCAAACCACCTCAGGATTTATCCTTGATCAAATTCCCATATGGTTTTGATGCAGACATGTCTTATCAACTTAGGGAGAGAAATTATCAAACCCTAGAAGGGATGCAGAGAGATGTTGTGAGTGTAGAGGCTAACCTCCAAGCTAAAAGAGCAAGGATGAGAACTGAAAAGAGAACGAATTTTAGAGAAGAAGCATCCACTTCTACATCAGAAGCCAAGATTGATTCTTTAGTAAGGACTATGGAAAGAATGATGGAAAGGATAAATATCAACAAAAACACACTTGCTAAATAGAACCAAAATCCAAATCCTAGAAGAAATCCTCAACAGAATAGACAAAGAGGCCCAGAGCAACAAATTAGGCCTCCATTTCAAGAAAATTATGCAGAGGAAGGCAGGGAGGTGATGGAAGAAGTTGAGGAAAATTAGATAAATTTGATGGGAACTAATGAAGATTATTTTTTTTTTCTTACACAAGAAGAACAAGAATTTTTTTTATTGACTCAAACGGAACTGGAATTTGAAGAATTTGATGATTATAAGCATGGTTTTGAAAATTCTATATTAGAAGTCCACAAACAATATAATCTCAAGAGCAAGAAAAACAATGATAACTCCAACAAAAAAGATCTAAACAATTCTGGAAAGAAAACTTTAGAATCTGATCCTAAGAAAACAATTGAAAGCTCAAAAAGAAATTACAACAATGTAGAAAAGAGAAATACAGAAATTATTACCAAGAAAATGATTGATGTCTCAACAAAAGCTGTCCAAATTGAAATGACTACTACAAGTAAACAAGCTGAAATAATAACAAGGACCATAGCTGATAAAACAAATTTCTCAATTTTCCTAAAATTTCAAGCACCCTTTAGTATTGAGAATGAAATTGCAAAACTCAAGATCTCTATTCCCCTTACTAAATTGTTGAACAAGAATGTTTATATGTCTCAAGTTTTAAAAACACTCAATGTAGGAGAAAACACATATACAGTGAATTTAAGTGATGACCAGCCTAAACTCTTGTTTGGACCAGAGGTGGATGGAAAGCCTCAAGAAGGAGGTGTTCCTCCATTTTATTTCAGTCTTAATATTCATGATAAGATCCTCCATAATGCCATGTTAGACTCAGGTGCATCACAGAATCTCATGCCAAAAATTGTTATGGAGAAACTTGGATTGCAAATCACTAGACCATATAAAGATTTGTATTCTTTTGACTCCAACAAGGTTATATGTCTAGGTATAATTAAGGATATTTGTGTCACACTAGCCCATTTACCATCCAAAAGTTTAGTGATGGACATTGTAGTAGCAGATATCCCTCCTAAGTATGGTATGTTGTTATCACGGTCTTGGGGGCCTAAGTTGCAGGTAACACTGCAAATGGATATGACATATGCCACAATACTAGTATTTGGTCAATCAAGGAGACTATATAGAGAAACATTAATGAAGTACATGGTGGGTAGTCAAGAAAGGTCAGACAATTATCCCCTCTACTCAGTCGACATTGATATTGATTCCTTCATTCTGTATAATGACAACATTGGAGACATAGATACTCAGGTAAAATAGGCAAAAAATGAATCTAATGAAAAACATAACACTCAAGTACCCACTATGCAACAAAAATATGAAACATAACCTTTGTGGAATATGACATTTGATGTCTCATGTGGTAAAACAGGATCAGGGGTAGGAATCTGGTTATATAATCCAACAACTAATCAGGCTCAAGGTTACTCTTATAAACTAAATTTTTTGTGTACAAAAAACATGGCAGAATATGAGGCATTATGATTAGGCTTAAAATTGCTTAAAAAGATAGGTGCAAAAAGGATTTTTGTCCAAGGAGACTCTAAGCTTATCATTAGACAAATCAAAGGACAATACTCGGCTAAACATCCCAGATTGAGAGAATATAGAAATGCTATTATTTATTTCCTCAAAACATTTGAAGAGTACGACCTTGTTGTTATCCCTAGGCTTGAGAATGCTTTGGACAATGGACTAGATTTTTTAGCCAACACTTGCAAATTACATCATCCAAACAAACAATACACAGCTGAAGTAAAGCATCACCCTGCAGTGCCTGATAACATGAGATACTAGCAAGTTTTGGGAATGACAAACGTATTGAAAGATTTTTGCAATCAAAAGATGAATTTGAAGACTACATCATAGATTTGGCATACCATGATATAGGGATTCGGAGCAAGAGATGAGTAGGAACTCAACAGAGACTTGGGGACGTGCAGCTAGGGTTACAGTGGGGCTCTGAGTTTGCTCCCCGTGGAGCGCAGTAGAGGAGGGAGCTCCACTCCCTCCTACAAGGAAGCGGTTGCCAGTAGAGGCAAGTCACCATTAGACGATGTTAGAGGATCTGATGAAGAGGGGAAAAAATAATGAAAAGGGGTCATATGGGGCTAGGTCCAAGGAAAATAATAGCACCAAGGACAAGGAGGAAGAAGACAAAAGCCAGGGAACAAGGGACAAACATCAAAAGGGACCGTGCAGACCCAAAATGGAGATTACTCCTAGAGTAGTCTTAAATGATCCTGCTCTGCAGGCACACAGGGAACATATGGGAACTTACGCCATAATCTACAAATTCATGGGAATATGGCCCTTTGAAAAGGCATTACAGACATGGATCAAATACCATTGGAAACCCAAAGGTAGTATCGATCTCCATCTTGGGTCAAAGGGTTTTTTTACTGTGGTATTTACTAACATTGAAGATAAAGACAGAATATTCGGAGGACCCTACTTTTATGCAGCAGTGGGCCTCTATATGCGGCCATGGATGATGAAATTCGTTCTAGAGAGGGAGACATTCACCTCGGTTCTTGTTTGGGTAAGGCTCTATTCCCTACCTCTCGAGTACTGGAAAAATGTTTCGCTCACTGCCATGGGCAATAAACTAGGTTGTTTTGTTAAAGCTTCGGAAGCTACAAAATGAGGTAAATATACTTCCTATGCTAGGATTTGTGTTGAAATGGATCTATCAGGCGCTCTTCTGGATGAAATTATCTTGGAAGTCTTTGATGAGGAATGGGTGCAAACGGTGGATTATGAGCATATCCCGTTCAGATGTCGTAAATGCCATGAACATGGCCACTTGATCAGAGCCTATCCTCTTAGTAAAGCAGATAACATAGGAAAACCTAATACAGTGAAGGATAGTGATAACTTTCAGAAAGTGGAAAGTAAGGGAAAAGGAGGCAGAAACGGATCAAAGAAACAACACAATGATGGGCAAAAGACCAACCAGAATAGGTTTCAAGCACTGGAAGAAAATGAAGAAATGACAAATGAAGATCAAGCAAGGGAGGAAGGCCCTAGGGAAAAGGAGAAGGAAGAGAACTACGACCCAACACAAGTGATTCATAATAAGAAAGAGACTATGATGAATGAGAATAAACTAGAAATGGATATGGAAATGAACCAAAGTGAAACATATCTAGAAGACCATGAACTTCAGGATATTCTAGAAAAGGAAAATCTAGATCTGGAAGCGTTCTTGATGTAGGGAACCACGGGAGGTATAAATTCATTACCTCAAGAGGATTGCAATAGAATACATCAGTTGTTTTTATGGAAGACACAGGAAAGTGAGTCAGGAATAGGAAAAACCACTGACAAGCAGGAAAACAAAGGAGTGAAAACAATGAAACCAACCCCAGGACTGGCTACTAGAAATGCAAGCAAGAAAAGAGGCCAGAAAAAGCAGAAGGAGCTTTTGATGGAGTGTGGAAAGCTAATGATAGATTCAGGTAAGATGAAAGACCTAACCAGTTACTCCTTTACAAGCCTTTAAATATGAAGTTCACATCTTGGAATATTAGAGGTCTAGGAAGTAAAAGGAAACAAAGATTGCTTAGTTACAAAATGAAACAAGATATACCGGATATAATCTTCATCTAGGAAACAAAATGTTCCATTCAGAAAATAAGACTTATACGCAATAAATGGCTCAATAGATATGAGTTTCTAGAGGTTAAAGCTGAGAATACAACGGGGGGTATTCTCACTCTTTGGAATCCCCGATGCAGAGGCATCAAGAAATTACTTAAATGTGGTCATTCAACCAGTTGGGATTTCAGAAACATTCTTGGTCACTAATGTTTATTGCCCTCAAAGAATAGAGGATAAACTCAATTTGCTAGAAGCCCTTATTGACCTCAGGAATAGATAGGCTAGAATTCCTTGGATCATAGGAGGGGATTTCAACATGATCAAATCTCTCTTGGAGAAAAAAGGAGGTACCAGAGTGCTTAACAAAGACTCCTTAGCGTTCCAATCATTTATAGACAATATGAATTTGGAAGATTTAGAATCGAGCAATGGCCTTTTCACATGGAACAACAAAAGAGGAGGTGAGGCACTGGTAGCTTCTAAGTTAGACAAATTTATGATATCAAAGGAGTTGATTATTCTAAATAAAGATATAACAGCTAAAGTCCTTCCATTTGGAGGTTCGGGTCATTGGCTGATTCAATTGGAAATCAAGGGTATAGATTCTCCCAGGAATAGACTCTTCAGATTTGAAAATATCTAGCTCTCCCACTCGGATTTCATCAGTAACATTGAAAAAAGGTGGTCGGAAGACTTGCAAATTCAAGGATCTAAGATGTAACTTCTTCAGAAAATACTAAAGCACATTAAGTTCAGACTTAAGGAATGGAACCAGAAGGATTTCGGTAATATTTTTGAGGCAAAAAAATTAGTGGAAATCAAGATTCTAGAACTCAACCAGGCTCTGATAAAAGATGGATTTGACAAAGCCAAAAGTGATCAGGCTGATAAATACCATCTAGATTGGGAAAAGTTATGAAAACAAGAGGAAATATTTTGGAAACAAAAATCTAGAGTTCAATGGCTCAAGGAAGGAGAGAGGAACACAAGTTTTTTTCACAGATCCACTATGGCTAACAGAGCTCATAATAGAATCTCAATGATTAAGGATGAGGAAGGGGAGATTTAGAACACTCATAAAGACATTGAAGTTGTGCTTGTTCAACATTTCTGGAACATCACTCGGGAAAACATTCCCAACAGGGATCAGTCCATCAAGGGAATTACAAGGCATATCCCTAAGCTGGTGTCCAGAGAGGACAATTTTAATCTCAATAGACCAGTTACTGAAGAGGAGGTCAGTGAGGTTCTCAAAGACATGCAGAATGGTAAAGCTCTAGGCCTGGATGGTTTCAATGTGGATTTCTTCAAAGCTTGTTGGCATATCGTCAAAGAGGACATTTTGAATGTGGTAGAGGATTCCAGGAGTAGCAAAACTATCCTAAAAGCTCTCAATACCTCCTTCATCTCCCTCATTTCCAAAAAAGACTTAGCTCAAACTACAGATAAGTACAAACCTATTGCCTTATGTAATGTGGTTTACAAGATAATATCAAAGTAGTGGCTAATAGACTCAAACCTCTCCTTCCCTCGCTAGTGTCTGAGGAACAATCAGGTTATGTGGAGGGAAGATAGATTCTAGATAATATTATTCAAGCACATGAGGTTGTTCACTCGCTATCGAGCAAAAGGTAAGTGGTGATGATCATGTAATTAGATATTTCCAAAGCGTATGACAAGGTGAATTGGACTTACATCAAGAAGGTTCTCTCTGCCTTTGGGTTCGACCACAACTGGGTTAGATGGGTCATGGCTCTGGTGACTTCTTCCAGCTTTTCTATACTGGTAAATGGCTCTCCCTCAAAGATCTTCATTCCCTCTAGAGGCCTTAGGCAGGGAGACCCACTCTCTCCCTTTCTCTTCATTCTCATGATGGAAGGTCTTGGGCGATCCATTCAGCAGGCCAAGGCAATAGGCAAAATCAGGGTCTTCAAGTTTCTGAGAATGGTTCTGCTCTGACTCACCAACAATTTGTTGATGATACCTTACTGCAAGGGATCCCCACAGTCAAAGAAGCTTCGGCCTACAAGAAAATCCTTAAAGATTTTGCCTTGGCTACAGGTATGGAAGTCAATCTCTCTAAATCAAAAATCTTCTTTTTAAACACTAACATTGCTATCCAAAGAAATATATCAAGAATTCTTGGTTTCCAAAGAGATTCCCTTCCCTCAAAATATTTAGGAGTTCCTCTTACTGCCAGACCCATGCACAAGAGAATATGGGAACCGGTTCTCAACAAGATGTAGGACAGAGTAAAATAATGGACTTTCTGTACCTTGAACCTGGCTGGTAGGTTAGTTTTGACAAAGGGAGTTCTGCAATCTATCCCAGTTTTCATGTTATCAGCTC
Organism: Pinus tabuliformis; assembly: GCA_031772625.1. Classification (NCBI taxonomy): domain Eukaryota; kingdom Viridiplantae; phylum Streptophyta; class Pinopsida; order Pinales; family Pinaceae; genus Pinus; species Pinus tabuliformis. The sequence continues at coordinate 97,585,660 of CM062809.1, forward strand.
TTCCAGCTCCCAAAGGTGTCTTAGAGAAAATCAATAATATACAAAGAGATTTCCTCTGGGGCAAGGAGGAAACAAGGAAGAAATGGGCCCTAGTTTCCTGGGAAAAAATATGTAAACCCAAAAGTCATGGGGGTCTAGGCTTGTACAATCAAGAGATTCTTTGCAAAGTCCTAGGAGCTAAGCTTTGGTGGAGATGGGTTCAGGAGCCAAAAGCCCAATGGGCCAGGATATGGAAAGAGAAATATGCCAAATCTTGGCACACCAATATTCTCATTAGAAATTCTGGAATTATAAAAGGATCCCATATATGGAATAGAGCCTGGGAAAATAGAAGCCTAGTTCAAAAGAACAGTTTCTGGGAAATTAGAGCAGGAGATCTTGCACTCTTTTGGGAGGAAAAATGGCAACAAGAACCAACGTTGTTAACAGAGAATTTTTTAAGCCTCAAGCAAGAAACAGATGCCCAAGGGTTAATCAAAGTAAAGGATTTTTGGGATCTTACTCACATCTCCAAAAAATGGAGAAGCTAGAAAAACATTGACTGCAGAGAGGATAGTCCTCTAAAAATCAAAGCAGAGGCTCTTAGGGACTTACTAAAGCAAAGAATGATCTTAGTAACAGAGGGGCGGGATCAATTGAGATGGGGTAATAACAAGAAAGGTACCTTTAATCTAAAGGAAGCAAAAGGTCTTCTCCTTGGGCTTGGCTCTAGTGTTCCAGACAAGACCTGGCTGCATCTCTGGAGAAATCAAGGCTGGATGAAGATCAAGATTTTTATGTGGTTGGTTCATCATAAGAAAATCTTGACTTGGGACAAAATTAGGAGAAGAGGAGTTATGGGGCCTTCCAGATGCCAGCTCTATGAAGAGTAGGAGGAGACAATGGAACATATTCTCAACAGCTGCTCGTACACAACCTGGCTGTGGGATTCATTTTCTTTAATTTTCCACTGGTCTGATAGGGATGGAGGAAGTATCACAAATACCCTAAACCAATGGAGAAGAAACTATTCGAAGAATGAATTCCTTAATTTGGCATGGGCCTTCACACCTTGCTTCATCATCTGGAATGTTTGGAAAGAAAGAAATAAAAGAATTTTCAAGAATGAAAAGTCTTCACCACATTGTCTATTTGATCTTATCTTGAAACAGCTCAGAGAGACAGTCAGCTCCACTGTTTGCAACATCCCCAAAAATCCCCCATTAGATAATGAGTAGAGAACTCTCAAGCATCTGGGATTGAAAGGGATAATTCCACAAGGTATCATCAGAAGGGATACAGCTATGGTCACAGAGAAGAACTTCTGGCAACCTTCATCGAGAGGCTTTCTGAAATATAAAATTGATGGTGCCTCAAAAGGAAATCTAGGAACTGTGGATTATGGAGGAGTTCTAAGGGATGAAGAGGGCAATATTACATTTATCTTCCATTGTCACTTAGGAAGAGCTACCAATAACATGGCGGAATTAATGGCTTTGGAGCAATGTCTAGAGTTTTTGATTCAGAACCATAGCTCAAATGTCATTGTAGAAGCAGACTTTGAGATAACCATTAACGTCGTGAAAAGACTCAGTGGTGGTTCTCAGCCGGAGAGAGTCTCAAATCACTGGAAACTTATCCAGGTTTATCAAAGAATCCAAGTTCATCTCCAGGGTCTTCGAACCGTTAGTTTTAACCATGTTCGTCGTAATGCCAATAAGCTTGCGGACTTACTAGCCAATCAAGGTGTGTGCAGGGTTGACTGTGGGATGGCCAAAAAATGGCAAGAAATTCCTCAAAGTTGACTAAAGGCTATCTACGAGGATCAAGCTGCTGAGGACAGAGAAGTCTTTCGACTTCGGGCTAGATTGAATAGCAAGAATTGAAGTTGCCGGATTGTACACCCTCAGCCTAGAAGGATGAACTAGGATGGTTGGATAGTCAATTTCAGTCTTACTTTATCCCAGAGCATTTCGACCGGGATCCCCTGGTTGATGGTTCGCTCTCTGCGGAATCAGTTCCCAAGCAAACTCTAGTCAGGGTTCTATTTACATTGTATGAACAGGCAGAACGGGTGGTTAATAGTGTACAACAGTTGGCTTTCACCCTATTTCCATTTTCAGGCTAGTAATACTGGCCCTTGCCAGTTTTCTGGCAATCGCACGTCTGTTAAGTGGAAATTCGTTTTATAGTTTTGGAAGCGATCCCATAGGGATCATAACATGTGGCATAGTGGTAGTTACAGAAACTACCCTTCATCTCGAGTTAAGGTTCGGTTTTGTAAGGCGGTGTGATATGGCTCCTGGTCATTGGATCCAGCAACTCAGATGGATGGTTGGGATCGCTCACGCTGTTTAGTGGGGCCTGACGGGCCATTTCCCAATTCTCGGAAGGCACGTCTTGTCCTTTTCTATCCTTGGGGTCCTTTGGGTGTTCGAGGGTAACCGATGTTGTTGTTCAGCCATAGGGGTTTGGTTTGTCCACCATGGCCATTTGGTTAAGATTCGTGCAGCCCTTTGGAGGATTTTCCCATGAGTTTTGGGTTTTCGGGAGTTAAATGGAGGGTCTTAGACTTGGACAAGATTACCTGTTCTCCTGAGTTTGTATAATTTGATAGGTTTCTGTATACTATGTAAATTACCTTTTGAATTAATGAAATAGAAGGTTCGGCTTTTGCTTCAGCAAAAAAAAGAAGACTACAACATAGATTCGGAAAGTGAAATAGATAGTCAAAATGTTGTACATAGTGATTTATAACAAACTGTTGTCTACGAGGAGAAATTTCCTGTGAATAAAACTATACAAAAAACTGAAATACATAAGGACCCAGAAAAAGAAGAATTTAAAATACTACAACTTAAAGGTAGTGTTCTCCCTAGAGGACTTGCTCCTTTAGAAAAACTATTTGATTTTAATGATGTTGCTAGAAAACCAAAAATAGAACCCATAGGGACAAACATAAAAGAATGCAATATAGCTAGTGAATTGAACCCCAAAATCATAAAACTGTCAAAATCACTACCCCTCATGGCTAAAAGAAAATATATAGCTCTATTCCAAGAATTCATAGATGTGTTTGCCTAGAGTTATGAAGATTTGAAAGCTTATGATACTAACATTATACAACACAAAATTCCACTCAAAGAAGATCAAAAGCCATTTAAACAGAAGCTACGTAGGATAAATCATGTTTTAATGCCTTTTGTTGAAAAAGAAATCAAGAAGATGTATGACGCTAAGATCATAGTCTCGATAAGATATTCTAATTAGGTACCCAACATAGTGCCTACAAAAAATAAAAGTGGTGAAATAAGACTGTGCATTGACTTTAGAAATTTAAACAAGGTTTCTCTCAAGGACAACTATACCTTACCAAAGATGGATCATATATTGCAAAGGGTAGTGGGTTCTAGCAGGTTTTCCTTGTTAGATGGTTTCTCAGGATACAATCAAGTCTTAGTACATCCTGATGATCAAGATAAAAATGCTTTCACTACCCCTTGGGGAACTTTCATGTATGTTAAAATTCCTTTTGGATTAATGAATGCAGGTGCCAATTTTCAGAGAGCAATGGATATTGCTTTCTCCGAAGAGATTAGATATTTCATTGTAATTTATTTTGATGAAATCACAATAGTTTCAAAAACTAATGAAGAACAGTTAGCACATCTAAGAAAGGTATTTGAAAAGTGCAGAAAGTTTGGTATTTCACTTAATCCTAAGAAATCATTGTTTGGCCTTGAAGAAGGAAATATTTTAGGCCATATCATATACAAAGATGGAATCAAGATTGACCCTAGTAAGATTGAAGGCATCCTAAAAATCATTCATCCAAGAAACATGAAAGAACTTGAGTCTTTTATTGGGAAAATAATTTTTTTGAGAAGATTTATACCAAATCTGTCTGAACTACTTAGGAATATAACAAACATGCTTAAAAAGGGTACAGAAATAAAATGGAATGTGGAAGCTAAGCAATAATTTTACCTAGTTAAACACACATTAACACAAGCCCCAGTTTTAATCAGCCTGGATTTCACCAAGGATTTCATAATATTTTCTTTTGCATCTAAACATACTATCGTCGTTGTGTTATTACAGAAAAATAGTGATGGACATGAACAACCAATAGAATTCTTTAGGAAAGATCTGAGAGATGCTTCTTTGAAGTACAATATCATGGAAAAAAAAGCATTTGCTTTAGTCAAAGCAATCAAAGATTTCAGGGTTTATGCTTTACATTTTCATATCATTGCTTATGTGCGCAATGTAGTGGTCAAAGACATTCTCACTCAAAATGGACAAAATTGGAAGAGAGGCAAATGGATAACTATGATATTAGAATATGATATAGAAATCAAGCCCACCAAGTTGATCAAAGGATAGGGATTAGCAAAATTAATGGCTGAATCAAATTTCAGTGCTTTAGACATCAACATGGTGTTTGCTTTGGGTGATCTTGAGGAACTGGCGACTCCACCCATAGGTGAGGCATATTTAAATTCTCCCTGGTATGCAAACCTTTTATATGTTCTTTTCAATTTAAATTCTCCTCCTGGATTATCTAAAACATGTTATTTTCAATTTAAATGCTCCTCCTGGATTATCTAAAACAAAAGCTATATTCCTCAAATTGAAAGCTGTCAAATTTTGTATTGTTGATGGTATATTGTATTGGAAATATTGGAGGTGTTTTACGTAGATTCTTGTTAAAGGATGATGCTAACAAAGTTATGCAGGAATTCCATTGAAGGTGACTATATAGGCCATCTTTATTGGAAGGAAACTGCAAATAAAATTCTTAGAGATGGTTATTATTGGCCTACACTATTCCTAGACATCCATAAGATGGTAACGTCTTGCCACAAATGCCAACTTTTTGAAGGAAAGAGAAAATTGTTACCCCTGCCTTTGAAACCCATCTCTGTTGAAAGCCCTTTCCAACAATGGGTACTGGATTTCATTGGTGAAATTCATCCTCCATCCTCTGCCCAACATAAATGGATCCTAACTACCATTGATTATTTTACCAAATGGATAGAAGCCATTCCTTCAAGAGCTGCTACTGACTCTATCATAATAAAGTTCCTAGAAACCAATATCCTTTCTAGATTTGGTCGTCCGAGGAAACTGATCATTGATAATGCTGCAAATTTCAAGACAAAAAAATTGGTAGTTTTTTGTCACAAATATCATATCTCCTTGGGACATTCAACAAATTATCACCCTCAAGGTAATGGGTTAGTTGAATCTTCTAATAAAAGTTTGGTGAACATTATTAAGAAGATATTGGAGGACAATAAGAAGTCATGACATAACAAATTGGTCTATGCATTATGGGCTGACAAATTGACTACAAAGAAATCAATTAGCATGTCCCCATTTCAATTGGTTTATGGTATAGATGCAGTATTTCCTACTTCCATGGGAGTACCAATTATTGATGCAGAAGCATTCAGCTCAGAAATATCATTGTATTTTAGTACACATAGGGGGTCTTGTGTTTTCAAGGAAGTTGGTTTCCTGAGTATTAAAGTAATGTAATTACTAAGGTTTTGAGTGATTTTAGTGAGAGAAACTAGAATATGGATTAATTTAGTATTGTGAGGCATATTTGTAAATGTTCTCGAATGTTGGAGAACATGAGAGATTTAGGCTAGTTAAGAGTTCATAGGGATTTATAGGTCTGGAAATTAATTGTAAAAGCTTAGATTAGGAATTATTTGATGATTTTGTGGATTAGAGAGGATACTTAGAGATAAAGAAGATATTTTAGGATTTTGTTGAGAAGGTTATGGATCTAAACTAGGAATTGGTTATAGAATCCTTTTGTATAAATGTAATCCTAAAAGGTATAGAAGAGGGTTAGCTAGCTAGGAGTTAGAGAGTGAGTTAGTTATATAGGGTTGATTGTAACCCTATGGGTAGGAAAGGAAAAGGCCACTGATAGTGAAGATCCAGCTAGAAATGAATCCTTTTGTAATTATTTATTTATTAATACAGATAACTCAATTTCTGAGTTGGTGTGGTGTGAATGGAGTAATTGAATGAATTGTGTCTGAATTAGAAGTACTTCTACATAACATAGGTTTGCAGGTGTGCAGAACTAGAGACAAAGCGCAAAGAAGTGTGTTACGAGTTTATACATAGACAGTATTGGAGAAACCTTAATGTTACAGTGAAGGTATACTGTAAGGGTTCTTAAAACCTAAGGAGTTACACAGTAGAAGCATAAAGGTGCAAAAGAATGAAGAAAGAAGCTAGAGATTGGAATCAAAACAGTTGAAGATTGGAAGGGGAGAACAAATACACAGGCAGAAAGCCGAATGAATGAGATATTACATAGTAAGAGACAAAAGAACGTAGCAACGGAGCATAGTTGTTGGATTAGTCAGATCAACGAACAAGAGTGATGGAGATAGATGGCCAGGATTAAGTCACGTAGAATAAAGTTAAGAAGATGGATGGTGGAGATTAAAACCATGTGCAAAATAGTAGAGCATTCTACAGAAACAATATGTGGTATCTCACACGGTCTCATAGCGGTAAGTGGTATCTATAAAATTCACGTGATTATCATTAACAATTGACACGTAGGACGGGAAAACTAGAAATCTCGCATGCTCTCAGTCTAATATCGATTATGCATGTAATTTGCGTGAGATTACATGATCATCATTGGATTGAGATAGGAGAGATAAACGATGGAGATCGTCCGGGTAGTTGATGATCGGGTGACACGATGACAGTCAGATTAAGGAATGGGATTGATGGCAGAGGTTGAACGTGCTAAAGGTTGAGCATCAGGAAATGTGTAAAGTCATGTGAATCAACGGAAAGGTAAGGTTTAAGTGTTATATGAAATATTTCTATTATACAAGAGTTATAATAGAAATAAGTGGGATTAATGAATATGGGTTAAGCTGGGTTTTAATGAAAGTATAAATACCATGGTGTGGTTAATATGCCCGGGTAATAAGAGTTAAGAAAATATTAGGAAGGATTGCATAAGGTTCCACATCAAGGGTTTATTAAAGTATAAACTTGGGATAGTTAGATGAAATATTTCTGCTTAAGGAAGTAAACTTTGATAAAGTGGGTTTTCATCAGATATTATATTTCCACTAGTTAAACCTTGGTTATAGAGGGTTTTCACCATGGATCAAGTGACTAATCTTGGGACATAGTAGATCATGCAATTTTATTTTCATAATGTGGGTATTGTCGGCTTAGGCTGGCATCATTTGGTATCAGAGCAGAACAAGGAAATTCTGTGTGTAAGAATTCTTTGAGAAAACTTAGAACAAAGTTATGTTTTGAAGGTATGTATACAGGCAAGAGGAGATTAGATTTTAAATCTGACAAACAGTAGGCACACAAAGATAAAGTGTAGCAGAATATTGGGAGAATTTGCAGATGCAAAGAAATAGAGAACAATCCATTCAAAGTGTAGGTGAATGGAAGAAAAAGATCATGTAGAAGTCTTGAAGATAGCAGGTGAGAAGATTGTAGCAACCTAGAGCAAGGAGTTCTCAATTGGTTCCAGAGGAGAGAACCAGAGAAATGCCAAAAGACTGAGCTCAGAGGAGAGAATATTAGTGAGGCATGTGTAGCAAGAAGGAGACTTGTTATTGTATAGGTTTTGTTGCGACTCACAAGATATCATAAAGGAAATTCCATAGAGGATGTGGGGAGAATTGATAAGGGATGAAAGAAGCTGGTAAGAGTTTCTGAATGAAAGAAAAATGTGGCAGAACCTTGAAGAATTCTAATAGAGGTTGGATAAAGAGGAAAATTGTATTCTTAAAAGGTGCAAATGAGTTGAAGCCTAGAAGGAGTAGAGAAGTGCTCAAAGAGGTTCCAGAGATAGAGAACCAAGTGCTTGCCAAAAGACCAAGTATAGAGGAAAGCTTAGTGAGGTAAGTGGCAATAGGGAGGAATTGTTGTTGTAGAGGTTTTAATACAGCTCATAGTAAGTGAATGAGGAGCTCATGAAGATAGAGAAGGAGATGACTACTAATAGTCATAACAGAGGTAACAAAGGTTCTAAGGAAGACCACATCAGAAGAAAAGTGAAGAAGGAGGATGCTAAGGCAAATGGAAAGAGAATGAGTCAAGAGGAACTTGACAAGGAGATTGTAGAGTTAAAATAACAACTCAATGTATTTAGGATGCTACTATAGGAAAACCAAAGACAAGATTGGGTCCTGAGGAAAAAGGCAGTGAAGTGGCATAAGTTACAGAAAAGGCTACAACAAAGGCAAGTGAAGTGGCTGGTGGAAAAACTCAGAGAAGCTGAGTTGAAAATGGAAGTTTCCATTTGTGAAGCAAAACAAGGTGAAGTTCTAGGTGAAGATGAAGACTGGAGATCTATGAAAGATATTATGAAATATTGTGATAATTCAAGACGACTAGAAGTTTACTTTGTCGAGGAAGGAATTATTGATGATTTTCTGAACTGTTGGAAAAATTCAGATCAACAGGAGGATATTAAACCTTGTATATTTGAATCTGATAATTCTGATGTGATTACAAGTTTTGCAAAGGATGAGCAGTCTTTTGAAGCTGTCAAAGTTATGGAAGAGTATCTTTCAGAAGATAAATACTCTAAAGTACAGAATGATGGAGAATGTCTCTTGAATGAGAAAATCAGTGAATTATTGCAGCATAAAGAATTTAGTAATACATTGATGTTTGAAGTTGTTACAACACAAGAACAATTTTGTGTGAAAGAAGGAGATGCAATTCAATCTGAAGAGCTGATATGTGAAGCAACAATTGAGACTGTTGAACCTTGTAATTCTCAAACTGATAAATTGTGTATAAATGAAAGAATTATATGTGATGATGACATACTTATGAAGTGTCACAAAGAACTTGAATTGCTGGAATATTTGTTGGAAAACTCATATTATGACAGTGTGATTGCAGAAGAAGGAGTTCACTACAATGGAAAAGAGCAGAAAGACATAATTGAAACAGATGGTGTGGAAGAAAGATTTTCTAATAGTTTCGAGAGTCCTTTGGAGGATTCTTTAGACAGGTTGAATAAGCATACTCATGTGCTGATAAAAGAGGAAAAATCATAGCAGCATACTAAAATGTTTCCAAAGGAAGAAGAGGCATGGAGGCCTTATGTTTTTAATTTTAATAATTGTTTTGTGAGTGTAGGTTTTGTTGCAGATGCTGGAAGGAATTTGGCACATATGAGCACCAAGTAAATATTGAAGAGGAAGTTTCTATGGAAGTATTTAATCCATGGAATGGAGATATTATGTTGCTGGAAAGAATGCTAGAGAATCAAGATTTGATGCAGAAAGAGATAATCATGAAAGAGGGTAAGGATGAAAGGGAGGCAGTAAGAATTTGAAAACTTCAAAGAGAAGATAATGAACAATAGGTTGAAGATGAGTGGACAAAGGAAAACAACAAATGGCAGAGTATGTACCATCTCAATGATGTGTTGGAGATAGAGATTGAAGAATTATGGCAATTAATGATGAAGTAGTCCAAATGGAGGAGATTGATAGCAATAGGAAGAGTGATCAGTAAGAATTTGAACCTGATTGACAAGGAGAGGAAGATGAAACATAAGACAACAAACATACAAAAAAAACAAAGGTGCAGAGCATTCAGACAACTACAAACTAAAGTCTGGGACCCTGGAGGTTTTTTATCAACATATATGATCACATGATCAGGAGGTCATGAATGTTTTTGACCTTGGGAGTCTGATGTAGGAGCATTCAGTTCAGAAATATCATTGTATTTTAGTAGACATAGGGGGTCTTGTGTTTTCAAGGAAGTTGGTTTCCTGAGTATTAAATTAATGTAATTACTAAGGTTTTGAGTGATTTTAATGAGAGAAACTAGAATATGGATTAATTAAGTATTGTGGGGCATATTTGTAAACGTTCTTGAATGTTGGAGAACAAGAGATATTTAGGCTAGTTAAGAGTTCATAATGATCGATAGGTCTGGAAATTAATTGTAAAAGCTTAGATTAGGAATTAGTTGATGATTTTGTGGATTAGAGAGGATCCTTATAGATAAAGAATATATTTTAGATTTTTTTTGAGAAGGTTATGGATCTAAAACAGGAATTGGTTATAGAATCCTTTTGTATAAATGTAAGCCTAAAAGGAATAGAAGAGGGTTAGCTAGATAGGATTTAGAGAGTGAATTAGTTAGATATGGTTGATTGTAAGCCTATGGGCAGGAAAGGAAAAGGCCACTAATAGTGAAGATCAAGCCAAAAAGGAATCCTTTTGTAATTATTTGTTTATTAGTACAGATAACTCGATTTCTGAATTTGTGTTGTGCGAATGGAGTAATTGAATGAATTGTGTGTGAATTAGAAGTAATTCTACATAACATAGGTTTGTAAGTGTGCAGAACCAGGACGAAGTGCATAGAAGTGTGTTACAAGTTTATACATAGATAGTATTGGAGAAACCTTAATGTTACAGTGAAGGTATACTATAAGGGTTCTTAAAACCTAAGGAGTTATGCAGCAGAAGCATAAAGGTGTGAAGGAATGAAGAAAAAAGCTCAAGATCATAATCAGAACAATTGAAGACTGGAAGGCGAGAACAAATACACAGGCAGAAAGCCGAACAAATGGAATATTACACAGTAAGAGACAAAAGAACATAGTAGCGGAGCACAGTTTTTGGATCAGTCAAATCAACGAACGAGAGTGATGGAGATAAATGGCCAGGATTAAGTTGCGTAGAATAAAGTTAAGAAGATGGATGGCAGAGATTAAAACCACGTGAAAAATAGTAGAGCAGTCTATGGAAACAGTAAGTGGTATCACGTGCGGTCTCAAAGCGGTAAGTGGTATTTATAAAATTCACACGATTAGCATTAACGATTGACACGTAGCACGAGAAAACCCGAAATCTCACGTGCTCTCAGTCTAATATCAGTCGTGCATGTAATCTATGTGAGATTACGTGATCACCGTTGGATTGAGATAGGAGAGATAAACGGTGGATATCGTCTGGGTAAGTTGATGATCGGGTGACACGATGACCATCGGATTAAGGAATGAGATCGACGATGGAGGTTGAATGCACTAAAGGTTGAGTGTCGGGAAATGTGTAAATTCATGTGAATCAACAGAAAGGTAAGGTTTAAGTGTTATATGAAATATTTCTATTATACAAGAGTTATAATAGAAATAAGCGGGATTAATGATTATGGGTTAAGTTGGGTTTTAGCCAAAGTCTAAAGACCATGGTGTGGTTAATATGTGCGGGTAATAAGAGTTAAGCAAAGATTAGGAAGGATTGTATAAGGTTCCACATCAAAGGTTTATTAAAGTCTAAACTTGGGATAGTTAGATGAAATATTTCCGCTTAAGGAAGTAAACTTTGATAAAGTGGGTTTTCATCTGATATTATATTTCCGCTAGTTAAACCTTGGTTATAGAGGGTTTTCACCATGTATCAGGTGATTAATCTTGGGACATAGTAGATCATGCAATTTTACAAAGTGAACATAATGATATCCAAAGGAGGATATATAAGACCATTCAATTACAACAATCCAGAGAAGAAGTTTACAACAGAACTCAGGTTGTCCAAGAAAATATAAAGACAATTTTAGACAAAAGAACCAAGGCTAATGATTTCAACATCGGGGACAAAGTGTTAAAATGGGACTCAAGAAGAGATGACAAAGGAAAACATGGTAAATTTGAGAATCTTTGGAAAGGCCCATATATCATTTTAGCTTTCAGAGGAAATAATGCATTTTTTCTCAAGGAATTGGATGGAACAGAATTATCAAGAGATCCTGTCAATGGTAGGATGCTGAAACATTATTTCTCATAAGCACATGAATCTCCTCACTCCATTGTAAATATCACAACTTTTAGGTTTTTTTTATAGTTTATTTGATAAAATAAATAAGGCTGAAGACAAAATAGATTTGAAAGACTCAAGGCTATTGGTCATGTGTTCTTGACATTTCAAGCTGAGAAGTGCCATCCCCAGTTGGAGCCAATTTTAGGGTCCTATAATTTATAGGATCTCAAGGTGATTAAGCATTTCACAATTTGCAGGTTTCAAATTATCCATGGATTTCAATTTTCAATTGATTTCATAAAAAAATAGGAAAAAGAAATGAAAAGAGGGTATATATAAAAAAGAAAAAAAAGAAAAAAAAAGAAAAAGAAAGCCCCAAAGATTGTTCAAATCATACAATTTAAGCATGATTGAACAAATTTCAATTTATGTTGATAGGTTAGAAAATAAAGAGTTATCAAATAGTTAAATCTTGGAAAATCAATAGCTAGGTAGAAATGGAATTTGGTCCAATTGTTTAATCTGGACCAAAGAGGAGAAAGAAGTGATAGAGTAGGTTAGATCTTAAAAGAAAAGAGATGAAAAAGAAAAAAACAATGAAAGAACAAAAGAAAAAAATGCTAGGATAAAGAATAGGGTAGGTAGAATCAAGAACAAAGAAGGGGT